>JABCMJ010026882.1:0-21646 GCA_014822125.1 Arbutus unedo | reverse complement strand
CTGGAAAGTAAAGGATATATAAGTAAATTACTAGATAATTAAATCTAAATAAGGATAATTAAAATTTGTTGTTCGGTTTAGGATCCCTTCCTCTGAGGCCGTTAATGGATATTTGTGCTTGCTCAGCTATGTAACTAACTTAGAATAGTTCGTGCATGGACTCCCACGTACACCATGCGTCCTTCCTTTCAAGGCTTGGGCCTCAAACAACATCAATCATCTTGTGGTAGGCCACCAAAACCAAATAGAATTTCAAAGTTAAGCATGCTCACTTTGGAGCAATTCAGGAATGGGTGACATACTAGAAAGTCTATGGAATTTGGACGGTCAAAAATGACAATATTGTACAAGGCAGGAGCGGGTCGTTGATTACAAATAGTATCAAAGCGCACCAATCGAAAATGTGGGATAAATCTCGGCCTCACACACGAGGACGTGTGTTCCTAAGTGGGGGAGATTGTGATACCTCAGGCTGTGGTGCCAACTATGAGGTTGGCGTCTGAGAGGAAAGTCTCGGTGGACGTTTAGATAGGTGGTAAACGATCTCACATTATTTGGTGGATGTAAATTCTGTAATATTTATAATAGATTATGACATTGCCTTATACAATGCCTTTTAAAGTCATAAGGGCGCCAAAATCAAATTAAACTCTATAGTTAAATGTGTTCATTCTGAACCAATCTAGGAATGGGTGACCCTACTGGAAAGTTTATGGAGTTTGGACAATCAAAGCAGATTATATTGTACAAGACAGGAGCGGGTCGTCACACATCTCTCCATGCACTTTGTCACTTCTCTACGTGTTCCTTGGTAACTGTCCACTCTCCCCACGTCTTCAAAGGAGCAAGAGTGGTATAAATTGCAAGGTTGCAGAGAAGCATTATCCTAAGGATTTCACAGAATAAGAAAAACTACATTTGAAATTTCAGTTGGAAAATTATAAGTTTGACGTTTCTAATCATCCGGAGTTTTAGAATCTGTCAACGATTTCTAAGTTGAGTGAAATGTTGGTGAAAACAAAGAAGTCCACGATATATCCTCTGGTATACAAGTTTATTCAACTTATATTAACTTTACCAGTCTACAACAAAACGTGCATTTTTAGCTATGAAATGTGTGAAGACTATACTCCGCAACAGGATAGAGAATGAACATTTAGCAAGTGTCTTGATCACTTACATAGAGAGGGATATTGCAAAAGGGTTTGATACTGGTTCTATCATCGATGCTTTAAATGACATGAATAAGCGTCAAGTGCAATTCAAGATGTTTTGTTTTACTATATAGGTTGAGGTGAGTCGTTACTACGTTTGCAATTTATTATTTTATGAAAAACTTATTATTTATACACGTAGTATTCTTATTTTTTATACGCTTTTGAATTTTAATGCATTTTTGTTAAAATTTGATATGCAATTTTTTTTAATCTCAAATACATACTCGCCCTTGCATAGTAAAATTTCTGACTCCGTCCCTGGGTATAATGTCCTCCAATATATCCGCTAACCCAACAAATTCACCAAGTCCTTCTAAAAGCACTAATGCTACATGTCAGACCATCTCTTACTTATAATCAAATGCTTCACTCAATCTCTTACAATGTTCTCTTATTCAGGTGTCATGATCTTAACGGATCCCACATTTTATTGTGTTAACAACTCCAAGTGTCTTTCAAGCAGAATCATGCTGGTGGAGACCCCATGATACGATCTTCGATCACTATCCTTCCTCTATATAAAGGAAATTTGTGCACCTATAGTTATATCTTAGCCACTTGCATTCTTGGTGCAACCCTCTTTGCATTTACATGTCTTCTTCCTACACTACACTCGACTAGAGTAGTGTAGTATTCCCTTTCATAATTTCAACAGTCCGGTATTGCCTATACATGCCATCCATGTCTCTAGGTTTCATTATATGAATTCCACTAAAAAGAAAATACTCACACTGTGGGTAAATCTAAAATACATTATTGCCATAATGTAAGGCATTGTCAACACTTAGCATGCATGCTGCATGTTATTTGGATTTTATTATATCAACTTTCACAATAGCGTGGAATACTTTGGTACTACCAACTTGCATATTGTATTTCTGCGAAAGATTATCGTGATGGAAATTATATCCATGTCATATTAACCCTAAAATTCCACACAATATTGAATTTCGTACTCAAGAGAAAGGAATGAAAATGGGATGTGAATTGAAGGTGATATTCATATTGCCTCAAGACTAAGCAATATGGATAGTAGGCATAAGGCATTTCCAACACATGCTTTCATATTACCTAATTTATACCAACAATATTAAATTTTAAAATACTGTTGAACTAAGTATTCAGTGTGACATTTGGAAAGATTGGGAGATATTGGGACGATTAGAAGATTAAAGAGATTTAGTGATATCGAGTGATAAATGAAGAAAGTTTTATGTAAATTACTCTTAAAACTATCCAAGTTATTCAATTAATTCTAGAAAGAACAAATCTAGTTTTTAGATGTGATTAAATTTTATGCGTCAACTATGACCATGCACATGCACATTCCATGCCCGTGCGAAGTGCTCCAAAATGGAGACGCATTCTAACCAAAGTTATTGATACCGTACTATACTGACCAGTACCGGATTTTTTAAATTTTTTTAGTTTTTTAAAATTTTTTTTTTGCTCTTAATAAATTTTTTGATATTTTTTATATCTAACTCCCAATTATTGTTCACCCCAAATGATCATCTTGAGTAAATTATAATCTCATACGATCATGTTGGATAAACAACAGTTATTTCGTCACAATACTTATAAACTAACGGGTTACACTTTAACTAAGTATCCTATGAATAAAACCAATAACATTAATACTATATGGTTTAATCATAAAGAAATTATTATTTTTTGGTAAATCCGATACGATATCTGATATATGACTGGTACCAATACGTACCATATCAATGAAGAAACCGATACTCAAGTTGATATGGTATTCAAAACCTTGATCTTGACTCACTTAATTGCCTGTGTCTTGCCGTGCTGGTGCAAACCGTGACATGCCGTGCCTACTCAGAAATTCTTGTTCTTGTGTCGTACCATTACCGTTCCAGTCCAGTTTATACCTCTAACCGCCAGCTGATGCATGCAATTTTTTTTCTCCCTTGGACTCTTTGATAGGAACCAATTGCGGCCTATGGCTGCACCGGTCCATGAACAAAACTAACATTATTGGATTCTTCTAGCTAAGGGTTGCTTATGCGGGTAGAAACTTCCTGGTTCCCCTTTAAGTCGTGAGTTTTCGCAAAAACTTGAGGAATTTATATCCAACACTACCAACAGCATACCGTCACATACAATCAGGTCTTGCCCGTAAAGATGCAAATATCCATACATAGTCAAAACACAATGCAAAGGCACCACAACATGGACGCATGAACACTAGCAATTGGCATTAAATGCATGAGATCTAACATCAGCTAATATCATACAACCATACGTGGAAATTAAACACGCGTATACATATACAGTCAATTATGCCCTCTAGTCGTGAATTTGAAGCCAGCTGAGAGGGCTTACAAATGAACCGGAATGTGTTAGACAACACTCAATTCGTCAGTCATATAAGAAGCCTCTCCTCCAGTAAGTTGTCTGGACTCAGCATCAGCAGCACCAAACTTCTTCCGTAATGCCACCAATTCCTCACCAGCATCACATATATAAGCAGAGGCTTGTCTCCCAGATAGGGTGGCGCCTTCCATGCTGTCTATGTAATCCTGCAGGGAGTACGCACTCGAAATGTAAACACAGACAGAGAGAGAGAGATAGATTTTTTTGGTAAATGAATTCTAATCTAATGGTTTGATATGCAATATTAGCCATTATCACTACAGAGAAAAGTCGTAGGCAAACATTACCTGCTTTGTATATGACCCAGCGAGGAAGAAATTCCTCACGGGTGTCTTCTGATCAGGTCTAAATGGATCTTTACCAGGTGCCTCACGATATAAAGATTGCCCAATCTTGACAACAGATGACCAAGTAATTTCCAAACCTTGGGAAGATGGGAATAAGGCCAAAACCTGATATGTCACTTATTTTATCAGAACAAGATAACACACTCGAAAAGTTACGCACATATCCTAGCTGATATTGTTTTGCAGTAAAGGTCATGAAGTCAAGATTACCTTTTCCAATGATGCATTCAATCAAACAAATACTGTCAGCTAATAGATTCCAGATACATTCGTCATAAATTTGACCTCCAGTTTTAGCAAGCAAGTAAATCTAGACAAAAATTCTATATAATGTATCTTGGATTAGTTTCTAACAAAGATTTGGCATCTCACTGTAAAAGCTAGTACTTCATGAAATTGATGGTAAAAACTTGGGTAAATTACTCAAATAGTCCCATGTACTTTAACCCCAATATCACTTTGGTCCCTGCCCTTTCAAATAACTTGAATTTAACCTTACATTTTCGTTTTTGTACCAATCAGGTCAAATTGTTAACGCCCGTTTCTTTTTTATGACGGAAAATCAAAGATTGACCATTATGAAGGCACTTTGGTCCCCCCCCCCCCCCGCGCGCTCTCTCTCTCTCTCTCTCTCTCTAAGATCACGTGCACCATGACAGGAAACCCACCTATATGGCTCCTGCCACTACAAAACCTGGTCAAAACATTTGCTTGTTCTAACGTCCGAGAAACACATTTATGAAATAAATCAAAATATTTAGAGATTTTTATTCCCTTTAGTGATGCTTTTTTAATATTGTCAATTCTTATTTATCTAGTGTAGCTCTATCTTAAGAATTAAAAAAAATTAAAAAGATTCTAAAAGTATTTAACCCAAAAAAAAGAAGTCAAAATAGCTACAAAGTCAAAATCGATAAACTTTTTTAGTTTGAGTTGAATTTTGAGTAGAATTTTGTTTCTTTTTACTTTTCAAGTGTGTCTAGACTAAATATATTAAAAATTAAAATAAATTAATAAAAGGGTAAATTAAATCAGGGTCTTAGTAAACCTTATAGCGTAGGATTTCATCTCATCTACTTTTTGAAGTTATATTTTCTTTCCATTTTTGCATAGTTTGACATTTTTGTTATTACTTTTAAGTATTAGTTTACCCTCTTATCATTTTTTAAGTTAAAACATATATTTCTAATTTGGTAGGTTCAAAATCGTAGCACTAAGGTGTTCGTTTGCTTGTTTAGAAAAAAAATTTCAAATATTTTTCTGAACTTGTTTTACTCCATAGAAGAAGAGAGAGAGACGCACACCTCGAAAATGCTGAAAAAATTTAACTCAAATTTTTTTTTGAAACACTTACACTAAACATCTCAGAGTTTTTTTTCCCAAAAATAGTTTCAGAAACAAGCAAACAAACATAGCCTAAATTTGGCTTCAAATATGGAATCAAATATGATAATTATTTTTCACTGAGTATAGAGAATATTGGCCGAAATCTTAAATCACCAGAATGGTACTTTGTTAATGGTAAGTTTTGATGCTACATATTTCTCTAGAAGCTTGAGATTAAATCACAAGAATCTTAGTGATTCACTGAAATATTTATCATATCTTTATATTTTTTGCACAAAATCACATAAAATCTTAGTGATTCACTAGAATATTGATCCTATCTTCGGATTTTTTGCACAAGATCACATAAATCCGCCACTTTTATGTTCTTGGTCACCGAAAATCGAGTGTTGCGAATTAAGAGAAAAATTTCATCGTCAAACCTAAAGAATTTTTTCCTAAGATTGTTCGAATTACACGGTGAGTGAAAAATATTTTATTGTCGTTCTTATTTTGTAGTATCCGTTTTGAGTCTGTGAATTTTACATAATCTACACTTTAAACCTTGACGGTGGCAAAAGAACAAAATATTTTTGGATTTGCAAAAATTTACCATGATTTGATAATTTACCATAATCTGTAAATGATCGGTTCTTTATTTGTAGTATCCGTTTTGAGAAAGCAAAATTTACCACGATATGCAAATTGACCATCGCTAAAGATTAAAAAAATTTGGAGTTGTAAAAATTTATCATGATCTGTAAATTACTATCGCAAAATATAGACTAAATTTACCATTGCAAAATGCAAAAATTTATCATGACTTGCCAATTTACCATAGTTTGGTAAGTGTAGTGTAAGTTCCTATAGAGCATGGTAAACTTACCATCAACGGTAGAAAAGAGCTGCAGGTTTACCATCACAATTTGTCTTTACCAAATGTACCATGATTCAATTTGGAATGATAATAATTTGTGATATTGTTATATCTAAGACATGGTATATTTATCCACATGCTTCACATTTTAACTTGTTAACACTGTTGTTCTCATTTGTTTAATACAGGATAGTTGCAATGGACGGTGGATTGATACTAATTTATAGGCATAATGAGAAGATTGCTGCAATCCAGATAGATCACAGCTGGAACTTTGCGCAAGTGGTGAATAAGATATGTGATAGCATTCAACTCCAACCTCGACTCCGTGAACCGGCACCGGCAGTCGGCATTTGGAACCCTAGTTCACCGTTCTTCTAGTCAGTGGTCCTATTTTGGAACCCTAGATCGACGTTGCAACCCATAAATGGAAAAACGGTCGCCATTTTTTGGAATGGACTGACCTTAGACTGACAAGGAACGGACTGACGTGATCCCTTTTTCTTAGGGGGGGAATTGCTAAAATTGGGCTAAATTAGAATAGAGGGTAATTCGGGTATTTTTGAAATATAGGACCAAAACTTAACATTCAAAAGTGTATACGATGAAACACTAGGTATATCTTATAGAGAGGACTAAACAATAAGTACCCCTTAATAAAAATATACAAATATTAACTGAATACCAAAAACTAAGGATTTCTATATATCCGTGTTATCTCAAAAATTCATTTCTAAAACATACAGCTACTCATGTGATACTCATGTTGGTAACAGAGGAATAGCAACTGAACAGTCACTATATTTAACCTGGCGAAAACAAATCCTTCATCAACAAGTCCATTCTCCAATGTTTAATCTACAAAGCGGTTTCAACTAAATTCTTTTCTGTATAGCAAGGTAATAGGGCTTTATAGGGACAATGAGATGTGGAAGAAAGCAACGGCCATAGTGAGAAATAAAGGAGATGGGGGTTTCACTGGACAAGAGGATTTGCAATAGCACCATTGATATGTTTGGAAAATATGGTGAGTTAGGTGAAGCCTCACAGGTGTTTGAGAAAATGCAACAAGAAGGCACAATACCTAATATCGTAATGTGGAATTCGTTGATTCAATGGCATTGTAGGTTTGGGTATCTAAATCTTGAGTTGTTTACTAAGATGCAAGAACAAGGGCAATATCCTGATCCAAAGGTATTCGTCACCCTCACAAGTTATTTAGGAGAGCAGGGAAAGTGGGACTTGGTAAAGAACTTTGAGAATATGAAATGCAGAGGGCATCAGAAAAGTGGAGCCATCTATGTGATAACCGGTATCTACCTACCTTTTAACTCAAACTTTGCACTGCATATCGTCACCTATATTATTCTAGTCCAATCTTCTGATTTTTGCAATAAAACATTTTTGGCTGATTTATCTCCTCGAATTTGTTTTTCAGAATTTTAGAGAGGGACCCATGTTGACGTTTTGCTCAGGGCCGGCCTACCTATGTTTTCTTCCATATGCCAAAGTGGAAATCAATTACCAAAAGAAATGCCAAAGTGGAAAACACTAACCTAAAGCAACGCACGAAAAAAATAGTTAGATAGAGGTGTTCCTTAGATGACAGTTACCTGTTTTGCAACTCTTTTTATGATTTCATCATTTGGCAACGGCATGTAGGGATCACCTGGTGTAAGCACGCATCTGGAAGCAAAAAATTAAGGAAAAGAATTTTAGATTTTTGTAATAAAGAAAACTGTACGTACAGAAGTGGTGAGAGATTATTTGTTTGGGTATAAACATGGCAGAAGATTGTAATTATTAACACCTGACTAAAGTTAGTCCAAAGTTTGAAAGCATGGTATATGATAATAATCAAGATGATCATCGAGGGAGCCACATCGTGTAAGTACAGGAATCTGGTCAAGATCAACATGGTATTTCCTGCAGATGCAAACTAAACCTTCGCTAAAGACAAATAAAAGACATTTCAACTACTTCATGGAGCAGGTCTATCGCAGCATTAGTTCGCATTATCTTTCTCTGAAGAAATAACGATGGAACAACAATAATATCTCATGTTCCTTACTGGAGCAATGAGCCTTGCCCCTCGAGGTAATAGTCTTCTGGGGATGCAAGTGCAAGGTCTGCAAAGCATGAGAAATCTGCGTCTGGCGTATAAAGAAGATTATCCAACCCCGCAGCTTGCCCTAGTTGCCTAACAGTTACAAAGTGGGAGTTTACATCAGCAGACATACAAGCAAGGTAATTCCTTTTCTATCATCACAATAAAAAAGTACAGCATATTTAGATCCTGAATCAGGGATTCAGAGAAATCCCTTACACAAAACAACTCTTAAGACATGAGAAGAACAACACAACTCATGAGAAAATCACCTGGACCGTTCTAAATCCTGCAACTCTGTTACCCAACCATTATATCTCAGTTGCACTGTAACCACAGGCACTCCAACTAACTCATAGATATTATTGAAGAATTCCCATTCCCTCCACTTGGGTGGAACTAATCTTTTTATTCCAGGAACATCACATGCTGCCATTAAATGCAGCAATACGGTAAGTTATGCACCAAAACAGTACAGCGTCTAACTATGGAAGGAGAGCAAACCACAAACCTGCAACATATGCATCAGCTTTCACAATTTTCTTTTGAGTAGCCTGAGAGTTTTAAAGAAAGAAAGTAAGTAAAAAGCACCAATGACTAAAATAGATTTCCAATAAAAACATCACATCAGCCTACCCATGTAGAAAGATCAAACAGTCAAATCCGATGTATCTTATTAACCAGTTACTACTCCTTGCGCCCCTGCTTCAATCATAGTACCACTTTCCCATCTTAAACATGATTATTGAGATCAAAATGGTAAATACTTAGGGGCTATTTGTTAGAGATCAAGGAGGGGGATAAAATTTCACCCCAGATATGCCAATCCAGGTTGTCATATCCGGGGTTTGTTTACATATTTGGACCCCGGATATGATATCCGGAGTCCAAATTTTATCCGCCTGGAGGGGGATTAAATTATCACGCCCTCCCCTATCCATATCCTATCCCCTTCTATGTCCCCTTTCTATTTACGCAAATGCTATTATTAAGTACAAGAATGTCATTATTAATTACGAAAATATTATCCACCTACTCATATCTATCAAATCCCCCTTCCTCAAAAAATATTCAAACAAACCATTTATAACTATTCATCACTCTATAATAAATCTCCCCTTCAACTATATCCCCCTCTTACTATATCCACCATATCCCTTCCATAATTTTAACCACTAACAAATGGGCCATTAATGCTTTTGACAGTGGACTAAGGAATTGTAACTATTTCCAAAAATATTTGTACTTCAAATATGCTTATTCTCCTCGATTTGCCTTAAAATTTTTGGCAAATCACTGCCTCTGAACAAGTTTACACCACTGT
The DNA here is from genome assembly GCA_014822125.1 of Arbutus unedo. Lineage (NCBI taxonomy): Eukaryota > Viridiplantae > Streptophyta > Magnoliopsida > Ericales > Ericaceae > Arbutus > Arbutus unedo. The sequence continues at coordinate 12,051 of JABCMJ010026882.1, read as the reverse complement.
GCATAAAAAACTATGAAGGCTTCATAGTTCAAAATCATTCAGAAAGGATGAACAATTATTTCCAATACAGACTTTAATCATGATGACAAGGGGAAAAAATGTGAGAATATAAATGACTTTGACATGAATTTGTGTAAGTCAAAACAAGTTAAATAATATCTGAAATTGTACAAGCACGTGTTAGGAAAAAAGTTGGTGACTAAAGCGCAATCTAGGAGTTTTATAGGATATTAAAGCAATTCAACTGCATTCAGTTGGAGGACCCAATGCTCCAAAAAATGCTGCTTACATAAGTAGAGATTTAATAGAAGTTAAACAGAGCAACATACCTTGGACATAGCAATTCCCGTGACATAAGTCTCACCATTGGTAGATCTCTCATGTAGTATCTCTCTGCAACCCCATCTCAGATGGAACCTATTCTAGTAAAGAAATAGTTTCCAGGTGAGAAACAAACAACTAAATGGAAAGGAAGACAAACAAAAATATGTTATACGATCCTGTCGTTAAGTTTCTTATAGTCGCACCTTCCTCCTTTTTCTGCAATATATGTTTTGATGGGGCCACTTAAGTAAACATCAGGAGAACCTTTAAGCATGCGTAATAAGGAAGCCTCTGTTTTAGTGGCAAACAATCCGAATATGGTGAGCATACAGCGTGCACTGATATTATCACAATCAATAAACCCGAGAGCATAAGCAACAGGATCCCACATTCTCTGTATACTTGCACGGGTGCCACCTCTGGACAAGAACCAATCCGAGAAGCTTATCTGTATAATATAGAAAGTTTTCGTTAACACTTGTCAAGAGTAATGATGTGTATGTACTTAAAATAAATTAAGTCACCTAGGAAGCTAGGAGAAATAACCCAATGCATTAGACAGTAAGATATCATTCTTACACTGTCCAGATTCCGTATATCTCTCATTGCTCCATCAGGATCAACAAGAGCCCGCACCACTGGACTTAAGGCAAGAGCCAATGCATTTCTTGCTTTATCATAAGGCTGCAGTTAAAACAAAATGAGGTGGAAATGACATTGAAGGAGAAGAAACTCGGTCAGTAATTTCTTAACAGTGAAAACATTCACGATAAACATCATTTTTTCCCTTTTTTTCTTTTTCCTTTTATGCATTTCACCTTAAAGCACAACACTAACATCATGTTTTGTAGCCTACAAACGAAAGAAATTAAAGCCATCTTGTTAAAGTGATTTCAGAATCTCCAAGTGCTTTTGCCCACGTCAATGGATTAGTGATAATTCCCTTGTCACCTTTCAGGTTTTTCATTGTTTGTAGAACAAGAGGAAGGGGAGAATAGGTCATATGGCTCTTAAACATGATATGAGCAAAAGCATATGATCAGGTTGAGTGGTGTTTCTTGAAACCAATGATGGAGAGATTGGGTTTTGTAGAGAGATGGATAGATATTGCTATCCAAAGTGCTACAAACAGTTTCATACTCCGTATTGATTAATGGGTCACCTCCGATAGAGGGTTACAACAGGCCATCCCTTGAGACCAATTGATTCCTGTAGCTTGTGGAAGGTTTCCTATGCTTCTGAACAAGGAAGAGGGTGAAGGTCAACTTCCGGGGATCAAATTTGTAGGGATGGTCCAGCAATATCTCACTTTTTGTTCTCCAATGATACTTTGTTGTTTGGGGAAGCTAATGTTACCGATGCATCGAAGACGAGGAATCTAGCGCCAGTCTAAAAAAGAAGCTTCGGACAGCTAAAAACTTGTGAGAAATCAAGTATCATTTTCAGCAAAAATGTGGGAGACAAATTGAAGGAATAAATCCAAAATGCATTGAGGATGAAAATTGCAGAGGTGCATGGTAAATATTTGGGGATGCCAACTGTTGTCGGGAGGTCGAAGGTCGAGGTGTTCAACAATGTTAAAGATAGGTTTGGAAGTGCAGCCAAGGTTGGAAAGAGAAGTTCCTCTTGCTTGCAGTAAGGAAGTGCAATTCAAAACTGTTGCTCAGGCCATCCCAACTTATAGTGCGTCTTGTTTAACCATCCCCTTACTGATGAAATACCTGGTTTCTTAGTACTGGTGAGGAGATGCTAAGAGACAGAGGAAAATCCATTGGATAAGCTGGCCTAAGCTCCGCGTTAGCAAGAGAGATGGGGTATTGACTTCCGAGACCTGAAATTGTTTAACAAGTCTTCTCCAGCAAAGCAGGTAGGGGGACTAATCACAAAACCAAACTCGTTGGCAGCCAGAGTTCTAAAGGCTCAGTACTGTCCTCATTCATCATTTCTGAAGACGCCAGTGGTTACAATACTTAGTTCACATGGAGGAGTATCTGTGAAGGTATAGGAGTGTTGGTTCATGAGCTAAGATCTAGGATTGGTCGTGGCGAGTTGGTTAGGCTTTGGCATGACCCATGGATTCCTAGAAAAGCCTCTTTCAAGCCCTCTAGACTCGTTAAGGACCTGATGGACAAAAGTTCTGGAAATGGAAGGGGAATCTAATCCGAGCGCTGTTTTTTCCTCTTGAGGCTTAACGGATCTGTAAACTTCCTGGTTTGGTATACATGGTGACCAAAGTTCCATTCCAAGAGATGATAAACTGGTTTGGCACTTCTCTAAGCATGGACATTACACGGTGAAATCAGGATATTATGCAGCTAAAGATACAAGGGATATCAGTGCTTCAAGTTCAAGCAATCGTGTGTTGTGCACTTTTTGGAATCATTAGCGGGGCTTAAAGATTCCAAACAGAATCAAACTGTTTTTTTGGAAGGACTGCTCGGGTATTCTTCTGTTAAACAAAAGCTTTGTCAAAAAAGATTAATGTGGAGGTTCTTTGTACTTTATGTTAGCTGTTCGATGACTTATATCCATTGTGTGCGTGATTGCAAGTTTACTGGAAACATTTGAGATGTTTGAGGTTTTCAATACTGGCATGACTTGAAAGGCAGAGGGTATTTTTGGTAATGGGTTACGGAGATTGCAAAATGGAGCTCCGGGAATATGGTGGAACTCTTTTTTTCTGTGGCCTGGGTTATTTGGTCAAACAGGAACAAAAGTGTTTTTGAATGTGTCAAGAGGAACCCAAATGACTTTAGAGAATTATGCATTGAGTTATCTGCATGAATTCCAAACTCTCTCAGAGAACTATGGTGCCACCCCAATCGCTTCAGTGCTGGTCGACAGTTCCAAGAGAAGGATTTTACAAGGTCAACTTTGATGAGGCACAATTTAAGGATGGCACAGTAGGGCTGGGAATTTTGTGATTAGAGACTCAAGGAGTGATTTCTTGGTATCCACATCTGAAAGAATTAACGGATTACTGGAGTAGACCCTGTTGAAGTTTTGAGTGCATTGAAGGGGTCGTCATTGCTAGGTCTTTGAGTTTGTCCAGGATACATCTTGAAGGAAATTCTGTCCGTTATCTTGGCCATTTCCAGAAATGTGCATAATCTCTCTTGATGATATGGGGCCACCGTTGAAGACATTCAGTTGGGGCTGGGATCTCGTAATTTCAATCTACCTCTGTTTCTCATGTGCAAAGGGAAAATTATAAAATTGCACACACCGTGGCTAGATTGGCTTCCAAGATGGATGGACTCTTGTTTCAGAAAATCTACAGTTTTTGTAATCTCCTAACTTTTGTTCGGTTCATCTCCCCTTTATTTTCTTTCCTGCGAGTTCTTCGTGTGCCCTCTCTCTCTTCCTCTGTGAACACAAAGGACGAATTGGCTTTTCTTTTAACCACCTGTTTATTTTTTGGCTCCGCTTCTTCACCAGCTCTTTCATTTCTCTCTATCAATCAAGAGGCTTTATTGCTCTATCAAAGCATCCCTTCCAGTTCGAGAAGCAGATCCTAAAAAAGAGAGATAGGGTTCGTCTTCCACAGCGAGGGTTTTCTGAAGGATAGTTGTTGACAATATCAGCCTATTTAGAGTCTTGAGTGCCAGACAAAAGCTTCTAGAGGGTAGGTAGGCCAAGAATTACGAGATTGCAGTAGGCAAGAGGAAATTTTCTTTGCAGGGAACAAAAGAGAGGAAAGGGAATTATAAAGAGAAGCACGAGAAGTGTCTAGGCATTACACCGCCAGTTTACTTTTTGGCTCTGCTCCTTCATTAGCTCTCTCATTTGTCTCTCTATCAATCTAGAGCTTCACGTAAGACTCAGATAAGTATACATATACAGTGCTCATACAAAAAAAGAGGGAGAGATAGATCAACGAAAAAAAAACAAGTGCCTAATGTCATGTCCCGCGGAACGCCGCACGGATCACTTGTGAGGAAGTTAAGTCCGTGACACTAAGCTTTATTCCCCTATCAAAAAAAACAAAAGAGAGATTGGGTTCGTCTTCCACAGCAAGAGTTTTCTGAAGGATAGTTGTTGACAATACCAGCCTAATTTAGAGTTTTGGATGCCAGACAAAAGTTTCCAGAGGGTAGGTAGGGCAAAAATTATGAGATTGCAGTAGGTTAGTGGAAATAAAAGAAAGGAAAGGGAAGTATAAAGAGAAGCACGAGAAGTGTCTAGGCATTACCCCACCTTAAAATACACAAACAGGAAAATTTCTATATAACTTGTTTGTGGAAATCTCTATATAACTGGTTAGCGATCAAATTTTTCTTAACCCCATCAAAGCACATACAAAATTATAAAGCCCATCAAAAATAAGGCACAGACATCAGACCAAAGACTCATTTTCTTTCTTCGACCCCACAAAAAATGAGGCACAAACCCTGTTCTCTAGTTAACAGCTAGTGGTCACAAACAAAATGCTTGACACAAAATAGGGCAGTTAGGACCTGTGGGTGACTACTAATGCCTGTCTCAGAACTCCGCGGTCTCAATAAATACTCGTGAATCCTAAACTATCAAACAATGATACACATCTGAACCAGCTCCTTACCACGTAAGAAAGAAAACAGAATAAGACTCAAACGCTAACTGTTCAAAGTCCCAAGTGGGCCTAGCCTTTAATGAACTTGAACTTCAATAAACTCCGGAAAGAAAAAGGCTCATCCACCACACAAAAATGATACAGAGGGAGCATTGATCTTGCACAAACAGGCTCAACACAATTAAATTGGAAACCACTCAAGATTAAGTGTAGTATAGAACTAAAATTGTTGACATTACCTTGAGCTGATTTGTAGACAAGAAAGCACGAATTCCATGTATTGGTGCGCCAATTGGAAACCTAAAATCAAGTTCTGCAGCAGTAAATTAAGTTGTATAAGCAATGCTAAAACAAAAGGGTTCGTGTAGTTGATACACAACACAGGTATTAGTTTATTACTGTTAAGAGTTTTTGTTATTTTCATATATATTGTTCGGTATTCTTAGTATTAGGATGTGAGGGTTGCTTTGTCTTTTAACCTTATACTCACTCTCTATATAGTACGTGTCAGGGCAACCTAATTAACAAACCTTAAACAATTTTACCTCTGCTTGCATGGTATCAGAGCATACCAAAGCCTAACCCTAACCCTAACCCTAACCCTAAGCCACAAAGCGTACCCCTTCACCGTCGTCGTTGCCGGTGGTGGCTAACCTTGTCGCCGTCGTTGCGAACAAGCACCGTTTTCATCACCATAGTCGTCTGTATCTATCGCAATCTAATTCTCCATTGCGACTAATTCTCCATCCCAATCTATTTCATTGCAATCTGAAGTTTCGTGACTCACAATCTGCTGCTTTGTGAGTTGAGATCTATTCCTTCGCGATCTGATGTTCCATCAGTTTCTGCTGCTTCGCGATTTGTTCGTCCACAATCTGGTTGCAACTCACCTCGTTTGATTCATGATCTGGTACTAGTGTTGTTTTATAGTTTATCTCGTGTGCTGCATTGTCCTCTAATCTGTTGGTTCGATCTGTCAGATCTAGTTACTAGTTATGTTTTAAGCAGTATTATGTTCTGTTTGGTACTTTTGGTTGACTTCTAATCGTTATGGTTTGATTGGTTGTCCGTTGGTTGTTTTTTTTTCAAGCTAATTTGTTGAGTTTCTGCTCTTTGATATTTTGTAAACTATTTCTCATGGCTTCAAGTTTTGTTTCTGCTCCTCCATGGTTTCCTGAGATGTTATCTATCACCTCTATGAGGAAGAATTGTAAAAATTATGCTTCGTGGGCTAAGGCTGTCGAAGTATGTTATATTGGAAAGATGCAGTACAGTATTACAATGGATCTCCCCTAGCTATTGGTTCTATGTTTGCTACATGGACGACTGAAAATGCCCGAATCCGTACTCAGTTATAGAACATTATGGAGTCTCATATCGGTGGTACAATTATTTTCTTGCCTACTACAGAACTTGTGTGGCACCAAACTCAAAAGTTATATTCTGGTGTCAATAATCTACAACCTAGGAAGCACAAATACGAATACGGGATATGGATATGACGCAATACGGAAACAGCAATATGACACAATTTAAAAAATAAAATACGGATATGTCAGGAATACGGCTTTAAAAATTATTTTTTTATGATTATTGGTTATGTACTATGCATACAAAGGAGCCAAAATAAATAAAAGAGTAGTTGAATTGCTAATACCATTATACCAAGCGTTAAGCAACAGTCAATTGTCAAAAGTCATTCAAAGTAGAAAGCGACCAAAAAGTACTACAAAGCATTCAATACATGCAATGGGTCTAAATCAGGAAGTGATAATTCCTACCAATTTCTACTCATACCAACTTCAACATTCAATTGCATCCATTTCGCCTTCATTGGTGAATATCACAGCTTCCATATTCAGCTCATCAAGTATACAGGCACCCTCAAGTGAATCAAATGCATCTTCCCGCAGTATCCCAAAAGTATTTGGTCGTATCCCAAAAGTATCCACAGCGTATCCGAAATTAAAATGATTTAATTTTAATGTTAGATACTTATTTGCGTATCCGATATGTATCTGGCATATCGAACACGTATCACTATCCGAGAAGGATCTGATGTGCGTGCATGACCAGTTTCAGAGATTCTGTGCTTCATAGTCTACAACGGACATATGTCCGTCATTAGACTTATTTTTGTCTTACGCTTGGTTAATTGTCCTTTGAGGATTATTATGCAAAGTTTCGCAGTATTTGTTAAGAGCTCAATATTTGTCGGTTTATTTCTGCTGATGATCAGGTTATGCAACACCAACCCGAGTCTATGCATGTAGCTCAATTCTTACCTAAATTACCTTCCTCTTATGATCTTATTCATTCACAGCTTTTGGGTGTTGGGGACTTACCTTCTCTCAGTGTGGTTTTCAGCCGACTTCATCAGGCCTATGTATCTGATCTTATTTCAGCTTCAAGTGTGTCTACTGATCGCTCAACTTTACCCACTACTATTTCTTCTGATTTTGGTCATGGTCGTCGTTAGTTAGTGGGAGGTAGTCGAGATGGCTTTAGTCGTGGAGGCTGTGGTTCCAGATGTGATTCTATTCATGGTGGTCGTATGTTAGGAGGTGGTGGCCGTGGGTCGCATCATTGCACTCACATTGCAATGGTGATAACCACATTATTGAGTATTGTTGGGATCTTCATGGTCGCCCATCTGCACACTAGGTTATAGTTTTAGACGATGGTGGCCACCGACTCCTTAGTTCTTCTATCTTAGAATCACGCGTGGTTACTATTCCAAAGGAGTATCATCGTTTAGTCTCCACGCAGTCCTCTCAATTGCTCTTCTCTTCTCCTGCTACATTTGCTCAACAAGGTCAACCATGTAAACTTTTTGCTTGTGTTGCTGCTACTACTCTTTGGACAATCAATTTTGGTGCCTCTGACCATATGACAAGTGTCTCTACTATGTGTTTGGTTGCCATACTTGTGGCCAGTGGCCACCTTTCTAGTGTCACATTAACTCATGGTTCCAAGTTTGATGTTATTGGTTTGAGTTACATAACTTTAAGTTCATTAGTTTCTTTAAACACGCTTTTACATATTCCTTATTTTTTTTAGCCTTATATCTCTCAGTAAAACTACTAAATCCTTGAATTTCTCGATCACATTTTTTTCAAATTACTGTATTTTTCAAGATCTCAAGACGGAGATGAAGATTAGTGTCGGAGCTGAGTGTGGTGGTTTGTACTACTTTGCTGACGACAACCTCTCAAACTCAGTTTCTCTTCATTGTCGGCTTGGTTACACGTCGCTACACAATCTCAAACTGTTGGTCTCATCTAGTAAGTCAAGTTGAGATTCTTCCTTGTGAAGTATGTGAGTTCGATAAACATGGTCGTGTCTCCTTTCCCCCTAGATAAGAGAGTCTTGTAACTAGTCCGTTTCATTTAGTTCATTCAGATATTTGGAGTCTCATGCGTGTTCCATCACGCTTTTGATTTTCAGTATTATTATTTTTGTGGATGATTATACTTGTGATTATACTCGTGTCGCTTGAAAGAGCATTTAGAGTTGTACTCTAATTTTTAAATCACTTTATATGGAAATAAAATTTCAATTTGCTATCCTATTGATATTTTTCGTTTTGTAATGCTCAGGAATAATTTCGTAATGTTTTATTCACATTTTTTGAGGATTATGGTATTATTCATCAGTCCTCTTGTACTTAGGTTCCACAACATATGGAGTTATCGAACGCAGGTCGCGACACTTGTTAGAGATCACAAGGGCTTTGTTATTTCAAATACAAGTGCCTAAATTATTTTGGAGTGATATTGTTCTTACTACTGGTTACCTTGTCAACCAAAGACCATCTACAGTCTTAGGAGGTCAAATACCTTATAATTTTCTTTTTCCTGACAATCTCCTTCATTCTTAACCGATTAAAGTCTTTGGGTGCACACGTAATGGTCATGCTTTTCACCTAAACCGAAACAAACTAGATCCACAGTCCATCGAATGCGTATTTATGGGGTATTCTCGCACCCAACGAGGATACAAGTGTTATTCTCCTTTTCGTTGTCACTTTGTCTTTGATGATGTTACCTTCAAAGAGTTTTTATTGTTTCTCTCGTGTTCTCTACCTGCTAACACATCTCACTAAATACTCACTTTTGTTACGTCCGCCCCACTGCCTTCTGCTCCGACGCCACCATTGCAAGTGTATGTTTGCCGCCCCAAAGTATCACCCGCTCCACCTCAGCCTGTCATGCCATCTTCTTCTTCGTTGACAAATTCTCCTCCATCTCTTAACTTTCTTCCTACTGCCCTTCTCAAAGGTATTCATACTTGCACTTCTCGTCCAATTACCAGTATGTTTTTTCTGATCACTTGTTTTCCCCGCTTCGTGCATTTGCTATTTCTGTTTCATTTGTCTTTGTTTCTAACATTATTCAGGAGGTCTTATCTCTTTTTGAGTGGCATACAGCTACGGAGCATGAGATGTCTGCTCTTCATCAATAGGACCTGGGAGTTGGTTCCTCTTTCTCTTAGTAAAATCACGGTCGGATGTCTCTGGGTGCTTACTATCAGATATCATCCGAATGGATCCGTTGATCAATACAAAGCCCGGCTTGACTTATGGTGTTGACTATGCTAGACTTTTTCCCCTCTTGCCAAGATTGGCTCTGTGTGGCACCTTATCTCTTTTGCTGTCAATCTTAGCTGACCCTTATTTCAACTCGATGTTATTTTTGCATGGTGATCTTGCTGGGGAGGTCTATATGGAGCAACCATCTAAGTTTGTTGCTCAAGGGGAGTGCACTGAGTATGTTAACTTTGCAAAGCACTTTATGGGCTCGAACAGTCTCTTAGAGCTTCGTTTGGCAACTTCAGTGATATGACCTGTGGTTTGGCAGGTGCCGTTGTCAGTCAGATCATTCAGTCTTTTCGCTTACATTTGAGCGGGGAAAAACATTGTCGATTGTTTATGTGGATGATATCATCATTACGTGAGATGATCAGCAAGGCAATACCGAGTTGAAGAAGTTCCTCCAACAATAGTTCCATACCAGGGACGAAATTAGTTTGTATCAGCGAATGTGTGTTCTGGATACTTTAGAAGAGACTAACTTATTATGATCGTGACATGTGGATACTCCTATGGATCGCAATATCAAACTATAATGATCATGGGAGTTACTTCCTAGTCCTGACCAATATCGTCCAATGGTTGGAAGTTAAATTATCTTACCACCACGGGCCTTGATATTTTATTTGTAGTTAAATTATCGTCCAATGTCTGCACCTCAACTTTCTTATTGGGAGACTGTTCTTCGAACTGTAAAGTATTTTAAGGCTCACTCAGGACGGGGTCTGTTTTATTGCAGTGGCCATTTATGAGTTGAGCCATTTACTGATTCAGATTGGACTGGATGAACTTCTGACAGGAGATCCACCACTGGCTATTGTGTTTTCCTATGTGATAATCTTGCGACTTGTAAAAGTAAGAAGTAGGCCGTTGTTGCAAGATGCAATGCAAAAGCTGAGTACCGTCCCATGGCATCCATGAGTATATATAGTGAGAATCAAGAACCATTCATATTGCATCTAGTCTTGTTTCTTATGAGGGGACCAGGCATATTGAGGTAGAAGGAAAAGATAGAAAAACAAAGCAATGTCAAGAGATCCGTCAATCCGTTGTTCATCGATAGACGAAGCTTGGAGCTTGATCCTTTTTCTTTCAATTTCTTAAGCTAAAAGGGTCTTGCATCCCAAAGCTCGTAAATTCGCTTTCTGACCCAAGATCTCATCATATATGGAGACTCAGAACTCCTATTCAAACAGTTGTGAGCGGAATATATGGTACGAAAAAAAGAGCTGCACAAATACCAAAAAAGAGCCAAGAAATTACTCGTGCAATTCAATAAAGTGCATATCAGACATGTTACAAGATCAGTTAACGCACAAGCAGCAAGCCATACTACTCCTTTTCGGTCTACAGGCACTCAACTAGCCGATATCTTCACTATGCCATTATGCAAGCCGCAATTAGAGCTACTATGTAACAAGTTGGTTCTACGTGATATCTATGTCTCAGCTTGAGGAGGAGTGTTAAGAGTCATTGTTAGTTTTATACATGCATGTTTAGTATTTTTAGTATTAGGGTACGAGGGTTTCTTTGTCTTTTTACTTTGTACGTGCTCTCTACATATTATGTGTGTGAAAATAAAGTAATTAACAAACCCAAAACAATTGTACTTCTGTTTACCATTACGTTGGCCAAGACAAAGAGTTTTTTCACCATATGAATGGCTACGGCATACAGAACTTAAAGTATCTAAGTGTTCGGGTGACACATGTCAAATAATCATCACATCATACCTCCAATTTCACCCCCTTTGTTTACGAAAGTGTGAGTATGATCCTTCACAAGCAAATTTTTTTCAGCACCAACCTACATCAAAGTAGAGATCCAAGAAAAACCATCAAAGATCATGTCTCAAGAAAATTAAGCAAGTGAACTATTTTACAAAGTAAATGGGTGGAGAGCACAAACAAGCTTATTTTGACAAAGAAAAAATTGCACGGTAGCGGCCAGAATGACAACAAATGAGCCCATAATTCTGAACTAGCATATTGACTGCCTTGAAAGAACTTACAATAATGGAGATGCTATTTTGTTTAAAAGCTCTGGATTCCAAAGATTACTAGGGAAACATCCAGATTCTTACACAGATGGCAACAATGGTATAATGACCACCCTTTTTATGCAAAATCCTCAACACGACTTTTGTACCTCCAAACTGATGAGCTACTAGGCCGAACGATTGGTTTAGCCCAACCCCTACAAGGGCCATTGAGCCAACAAAATTTAAACAGCATAGACAGTAGACCAAGGGCTTTGAGCCCATTTCACATCATGCATGACCTCTTTTGAGATGGTTAACCAGTGACTTGAGGCCATGAGCCATTGGATGGCACGAGCCGGGCACGGGGTGCTTGGAGAGCAAGTCATTCTCTATATATAAAGTACAACATGAAACTCTAAAAAGGTAAGCCATTTCTAATAGTTCAAGTATTGTGTACTCTCTTGAGTAGATAACTATAGAATGAGAGTGCCCTCTAGCCAATCCGGCCAGTTGGCACTAACGTCACTGTTCGGTTTGTAGTTAGGTTGCTCTAGTGAGAAGCTAGATCATGAGGTGAGGACCTACACGCACATAGACTACGGA
>JABCMJ010026880.1:0-14499 GCA_014822125.1 Arbutus unedo | reverse complement strand
AATTTTTTGTTACATAAGAGAGCATTGTTCTTATCACAGCAAGAAAGGATAACCAATATACTGGATCTAAGATCTAAAAAATAACTTGATTGGTTAATTCCCAACAAATGAATATATTCGTTTGGATACGATTATGATTAAATATTCAAAAATAACAAAATGGATATCTGAACCGAACTATAACCATAATTGTCAACGTAATTAAATTATATTTATGAGATTGCCCTTAACTAACATATATATATATATATATATATATATATATCCCAGTCTCCCATGCAGCCATGCAAACGCAGTCACGAGACTCACGACTGGGTATACGTTGATCTTCATTATGTTATTAATTCTTCAAGCTCTCGTCCACACTTGATCTTCAAAGCTCAAGATCTGCTAGGTTCGCTATCTCTCTCTGTTAATCCTATTTTTAAACTACTTTTTATTTTGTTGCCTTGTTGTTGATTTAGTTAGTAATATTTGCGTTGTTGTTGGTTTATTACAATTTGTGAACTTTTATTATGGTAATATAATGTGTGATGTGTTATTTGTGAGTTTGGTTTGCTAGTTTTGTTCTTGTCAAAATATGAATAGGAGTTTATTGTTCGAAAATCACATTTGGATCGATTCAAAGTAGTTCTAGGTGGATTCTGAGAAAATTTTGGATATCCATTCAATTCGGAAATTATCCAATATCATTGGGTACAATTACGGTTTATTGATTTTAATTGGCGACGGATATTGAATTTGATTCGGTTATTGATTTGTGTTCAGATATGTATCCGAATATCCACCTCGATCTGCTCTGTTGTCACTCCTACTCCTAACACCCTCTTCAAACAGGGTGTGGGTGGAATGTGCTCTATTTTTGTTATAAAAAATACTAAGTATTTAATGAAAAACTATTTAAAAGTTAGTTTGTGAGAGATATGTTCTTAGACCATTAGATATGTGGAATGAATAATTGAGATTTGCAAAAAATAAGAACATTCTTTGAAAGTTCCTCCTTATAATTAGCATATAGATATACATTATCCCCTTAAAGTAAAAAAAAAAAAAACTTAAGTAAAGTAGGAAAGAGAGTGTACATTTGTAGACAAATAATATTTCATGTGTTTGGTAGGTAAATAGTGACTCAACAGTCCCTTTGGCAGGGGCATAATTTTTGGATTCTTAGGTTGAATAAGGTAGATGAGCGGCTTAAATGGGGTTCTTAAGTAAGAAGGTTTTGGTTGAGTTTTGTAACAAGGGGGAGAGATGGTCTAAGACTTGGTTTGGTTGGTAGCTTGTGTGGTTCAATAAGAGGGAGTTTTTAAGTAAATATTGAATTATTTAACCTTATTATCTCGTACATGTATTAACAGCTTGTTGTATTCTTGTAAATAATTTATAAAAAATATATCCTCGTATGTACTACTTAAATTTAAATTATAGTGTACTTTATTATATACTTTGTATTGATTTCCTGATAATCTATTTTTTTATATAAGATGAAAGTAAAATCGCTTGTAATTTGCATAATCATATTTGCTAATCTCTTTCGCGGCAAGTAATTGGTGTTATTATTTTTGTAATAATAATAATTGATGTTGTAATCTGTATGTGTAGTTGTATCCAATACGATTTTAGGAGTGTTGTTGGTAAAACAATCCTCCCTTTCTAACTAACAACCCTTTTGATTTTAACTAAATCTGGATTTTTAATTAAGAATTCCACAATACTGCAAAATAATAATGCCTTACTCGGGAGAGTATCTTAACTAAGAATCCTCTTAGTTAACACCCCTACTAAGGCTCCTGCCAAACAACACCCAACAAATTAGCTTATGCCAAAATAGTTATTCTTTTGTTGAGACTCTTGAAGCATAATTTTTATAATCTGACTAGTTAAAATACCTAAAACGTCCATATACTAAGCTATTGTATATGTTGCTAGTTACGTTTGTCTAGTCTAATGAGACTAGATAAATTGTGAATGGTTTAGATTATTTTATCTCACCTTACAATGTAAATTCATTGTTAATTTATGAATGAAAAATAAATATAAAGAGTATAGTTGAAATATGTTGATGAAAAAATTAATAGGCAAAATAAAAAGTGTACATTTTTTATACTTCTGAGTAGAAAAATAGCAAAAATTTGGTCTGAAGTTTAAAATTAAGACATATTGTCTTATTTAGTGTGGATTAATTGTTCTTAAGATTTAAGACCCATACATTTAAAAAATTCCACTTGTAAGGTTCTTTAAGTTAAAAAAAATCAATTTCATAGACAAATTTTTCCTTATTTCTCATAGATATATTCTATCAAAATATTTTAATTAGTAACTTAACCTTGTCCTGTCACGTCATCATCTCTAATAACTACCAATCACTTTTATTTGTCACCTCAACAACTAGAGATATTTTATGCCAATATTTTTTAGCAATCACACACAAAAAAGATATATATATATATATATATATATATGTTTAATTTTTAATAGAATAATTTATTTGTTATAAATTCTATTTATTGTGATAAATAAAAAGAATATTTCCGTCTAATTTATTATAATAAAATTTTAAAATTAAAATTTATTTTGATAAATTGATGATATTAGAAATGGTCGGATATGGACTTACGTAGGAAAGCCCCAAACCAGGCACACGGTTGGAGATGCTCAGGCCTGTGTATTGTTGAAGTACCCGGCAGTGGCGCGTAAGGATCACTGATTATTTTTTCCGTCCGTTGACCGTTAGAACATCACTTTCTATCTCTCAACCAATCAGAATTATAGCCGGCGTTACACTCATTAATTTCCACAAAGTTTCTCAGGGCAATGGCAATATTTTCGTAGTTACCAAGCAGATCCGATCTCACATTTCAGAACTAGGGTTTTGTCTATTGGAATAAAAAATCAAACAAATGTCCCCAGAGCCGATCAACGGTGGCACCGGCGGCGATGGAGGAGGAGGAGGAGAGGATCGAGAGCTGACCGATATCCGTGTGGTGGAACTAGTTGCAGAGTCAACGGCTGATTCTAGTTCCGATTCGATTTTGGAGGAGCAAGTAGCACCTCTATTGGGGCCATTGGTGAAGCCCAAGATCAACATCTTCTCCGTCTCCCACCCCAGACGAAAACCAATCAGGGTACTGTATATTTTATCCTTCCCCACCCCCAAACAGCCTAATTCTACTCCTCCTTATGCCATCTTTATTATTATGTATTAAGCCGACCTTCCATTTTACCTTATGCTTATATTTTGCTTTATTTACATGTTTGAGTTAACTGGTCAGTGTTTTAGATGTTTAGTTGAGAATGTGTGTCTAACTATAACTCATTCAACTGTTTTGGAATGGTTTATGTACCATTTCGAGTGATTGGTTTCTGCTGTTTTAGTGGTGATTAAGTTCTGTGGTTAGGAAACACACCACTTGACTGGCGAAGAACAGTTTTTCTGGTTCAATTAAGGGCAACTATGAATGAAATGGAGATGCTGCAATGACCGGCATCTCGTGAAAGCTGAATGTCAGAAGTTTTATTCCTTGTTAAATTGTTGCTGCCAATTCATTTAACAGATTAATGGTTGAGAGAGGGAAACTTCTCATTTATATTCTCAACGTGCCATCTCCTCCCTGAGCGTACAAACACGTGCAAGTGTTTATTTATCAAGTCTGTCAGTGAGGTTGGTACACATGATATATTGTGTGCTCTCATAACAAGTTGAATATCGGATACAAAACGATTTGAAGGAGAAATCGAAGAAAGTGAACACAGAAGAAATAGTGTGGTTTGGGCTATCCTGGCCTACGTCCACACACAAAGCCATAATGGGCTACATCTTCTCATTCACGTTGATGATTAATATACAGAATTATCACCTATATATAGCTCAAATAAAGTCAGATGAGATCTGAAGTAAGTATAGGCATACATAGATCATGCCAATAACCACATAATTTGACATTACCAAGGATTATAAGATTCAGTTGAATCATGGCTCATGTAATTTGCGCATGATTTTATCTTTAGCTTTTTTTGAACTTTAAGTTCTGTTCAAAAATTGATTCCATGATCACAAAATGAGCAAACATGTTTTTGAGCTAAACGGAGCCCTCATTTTCATTTGGCCGGAGTGCCCCTCTGACTTCATTGTGAATATGATACCGTTGAGCGTGACAAGAGTCAATCCTGGTAGAGTGAGAGTAAGGAACATGTGGGGTCCACATGTTTCCCTCTCCTAACCTAGTCCGATGTTTGTTGCACAACCATAGTCTCGGGATAAGAGAGTATGGGGCCATTTAGTCCCAATTTTGTCACTTCATTCCATTCTTCATCCCATTCTAACCACACAGAGGATAGCTGATTGTATGGTACAGATGACCCAATTCGTTATTTCATGAACCCACATATACCTTCTGTAGTGTATTCTCATTCCCTTTTTTTCAGTCCTCCCCAAAGCAATCCAGCAATCAAAATTTACCCATTGTCTTTGGCGAGGTCTCTTTTGTCAACTTCATGAGTCGATAATCTGATGCATAATTGGAGAAAGTAATTGAGGTACATTGTTGTCCATTTGCAGGATCACGTGACAAGATTAGCTGAAACAGACATATCACCTTTTACTCAATTCTTTACTTGGGCATGGAGTGGATCTAGGTATTCTGGTCTACTATGCATGGCCCTCTCATCTACTGTCTACTGTATCATGGAAGTTCTTTCAGATATTTTTTCTGGTTAGTACAATGTTCACTTGCAAAATTCATTGTTGTAATTCTTAGATGCAAAAAGGAAAGAAAGAAACATATCATATTTCACAGCAATGAACTGTGGAATCTTCTTAGTTTAGGTTAGAGGGGCCTATGGGATGGTGTTCCTCTACTTGCCCCAAGACTAGATAAAGCTGAAAAACATTTTGTGATTTTCATATGTATCAAATTTGGAGTAGAAACTGATTGTGGTACTATTGAGATAACTTAGAGACAGTGGAACTGAGAAGAGGTTCTGCAAATATTGTAGTTTTTGTAAAAGCATTCGATGGTATAAAAAATTCTTTGGTTGGATAAATCTGTTGGGAGAGCTTGTGTTTTTCGCATTCTCCTTTCAGATTTCTTAATTTAGTGTAGTTAGGCTAGCACTATACTTTTGGAACTATTTCTCACGTCAAAGTAAGCTTGTGTCACCTTTTCAGTTAGTACGTTGACTAACATTTTAATAGAAAGTTGAGAAGGTGTCCAGAGAAACAAAGTGGAATGTTATTCATAAATGAAAACTGCTTTAAGTTCTTTATCATGTGATGCCATTTTCTTGTCTGGCAAACTGTGAGTTGCATATCTTGGGCTTGAATTGAGCCTTCAGAACAATAGCCTGACAACTATTGAGTTATTGACCTTGCCATAACGTGCAGAGATAAGTGATGAACAGGATGTGGGTTGGGCAATCTCTTGAGCTTTGTCTTGAGGGGTTTCCCTCTGTTGCCTTGTAGGAGGTTCTATAGTTATGTACAGTTTGATATTACATAGCACCCAATGACTGGTGGCATAGTCAATAAGGACTTCACGATATTCTGAGTTTAAGGGGAAGTAGAAGTATGCAGAGCACGTTATGATTTGAAAGACAGTGACCTAATGAAATCGATGTATGCCAGCAGGGTAATATTTTATGTTTCAATCCTATGGAGTTTGGAGTAAGGATATCTTGATTTCGTAGTCTAGTGCTCTCCTTTGGCCTCAATTCATTCCAGGAGGAAATGAACTTGTACTCACTTTCAACCTGTTGATCCTTTTGAATAGTGAGAGGCTTGTCTGTACTGTAAATGCTGATGTTGTTTCGGACAGTGGAGATTCTGTAGTTCTATTGATAAATGATACTCTGTATTGACCAGAGAGAATGATCTCATGATCTTGTTATCGTGAAGCTTATAGAGATTTTGTTTCTCGTTTGCTAAGTCAAATCTCTCTCTTATCCAGAAGCTTAAAACTTTGTCGTAAAAAATATTGTGGAGCTGGTTCTAATGCTATCTCCGATCTTTACCCATATGCATTTGGTTTCGTCTCATTTAATATTTGGTTAGGCTAAATATCTTACTATCACTCACCAAAATAATACTTAATTCTGTTTTTGGAATGGCAGTGCAAGCGATACCACTTTTTGAGATAACAGCTACAAGATGTACAATTATGGTGATATTATCATGTATGTGGCTGAGAAGGAGTGGACAGCCAATGTTTGGGCAGACAAATGTCAGGAACCTTTTGGTTTCAAGAGCTCTAGTAGGATACCTGTCATTGTTGAGTTTTATTTATTGGTAAGTTCTACATATATTCATATGGAAGTATAGATAAGCCAATGCCACCAAATATATGAGATAATTCTGAAGTTAGAAAATTCAGCCAAGGTATCCAAAACGTAAGCAAATTCAGCCCAATCCAATGGATATCCTACTAATCTTAGTTCTTTGTTAAACCTTTCTGACCCTACTGTAAGTTACCATAATAGAATTTCAGCCTGCCGTTTATTATTAAAAAATTCTGATTCGGTAACATGTACTGTGGAAACTCTTTAGGCATATTTAGCCAAGTTACAGAATATATCACCATCAGTGAATTATTCTTTCAGCATTTTAATCTTGGTAGTGCTGTCCCACTGCATAAATCCAGTTTCTTTTTAAAAACCTTGTATGAGTTGTTTCTTAACCACTTAGTTGGATAGTTTCAGCTCCATCTGATCTTTCGCAAGTTTGCGTTCCATTTTGTTTGCAGTTTACACTCTTTTTAGGAAAACAAGCTACACTCTTTTTTTTATTTTGAAACCTTGTGTCTGTTGTTTCTTAATCACTTATTCGGATAGTTTCAGCTCCATCTTATCTTCCACAGGTTTGCTTTTTAATTTGTTTGCAGACCACTCTCATTTAGGAAAACAAGCTACATATTTATCATCTTGTTTTGTTGACAATGAATGAAATAGCATGCGGACTCTTTCTGTGGGTCTCAAAGCAGTTCATTAAGTTGTGAGAAGTGCAAATTATTTTTCTAGCTGATTTCCTTGGAATGTTTGAGCCAAAATCGTTCCCTCTTACCTATTTTTTTTATTTCATCATATTTACTAGTATCTTGACATTATTGGTGGCCATTTGTTGCAAATATTAGTCTTCTATATATGCTACACGTGTTTCTTTCCCTCTCTTTTCGATAAGTAAATTTTATTAAAAATGGCATAAAATATGTGTATACATGGTAGATGCAATGGACATGACTCGAAAAGAACAGAAATAGCAAAGTCACCATCTATACTACATGGAAGTTGATTCTTCTAAATATGTGAACCGTGTCAGAGACTTGACACTTGGGTAAGAGTGGCTTTTGTGGCTGCTATGCGTAGGTAGACATGAACCAAAGTTTACAAGCAAATAACTAGTCAATCGTATTATATAACTAGGGATAAAACTTCTATTGTATGCAATAAAAAAAGACAATAGTATTTCAGTTTGTAAATATGTTAAGCACTGTCTGAGGCACTTAAAACTTGGTAAGATTGTGGGATATGTGTCCGATATGCTTAGTTAGACATGCACCAACAAATAAGTACTCGATTGTATTATGGATAATGGACGAGGCACAAACTTCATATTACCCTTACAAAATTAAAGAAGTATGTGATGAAATCTAGTTGTATCCTGGTTTTTTTGACGTGAGAATGTGATGAACCCGGTGCTTAGGCACGTCTACAATGGACACCTGTCCTCAAGTCCATGTAACACAGGTCGGAACCCTTACCACTCCGACAAGCAAAAACATAAAAGAATGATCATTCGCAAAGAATAATGTGAAGCTGAGATGGTGAAGTAAAGAATCTCGAGCTATGTCTTGGCGTCTATACATTGTCAACTATTGTTGATTCATATGCCCCAAATGTATATCAAGCTGTACCATATTCAGTTGAAGCCAAGATCACAAAGTAGAAAACTGACTCTCTTTGATGAAATCTAGTTGTATCCTTAACCATCTTACACTGGCTTTATTGGAACTCTCTCTTCTACCTTCCTACAGGCACACCATCAATATAAAGCTTCTGTCCAAATGAAGAAAGACACCTTTGTAAATCCACTCAACCCCCAAATGCTCTTCCAAGAAAACATCTTTCGTAACTTTTCCCCACCAAACAAGATAAGAATGCTGAATTACCCCCTCTATTCTCCCACTTCATAGCTCCCTACCTTTCTTGACAGAATTGTGCCTCATACAGAAGCTTAACTGAATGACTTCCATGCCTCCCACTCCCACAGTCCTGCACTTGAAAATAGACCAGGATACTATTTGGTCGGGAGACGACGTAGTCATAAACAAGGACATTCTTGCCCAGTTGCCCCCAATCCTCGATTGCTCGGTATGCTCACCACACCCGTGACACCACATTATGCCAAAGTGGACCTCTCTGATTCATGTAGTTAAGAATACTAAACATTTCCATATTCCTTTCCATGTGTCGGATAGGACCATTTAACCTCCCCAGAGATCCATTCACTTTCCTCTGAGCCATCCGCCCAAAACCACAGGGTATGGGAGGCTACCTTTACAACCACTTGATGTGAACCTTGGGACCTTGTTCAACCCCAACCTTTGATGAATGAGGCAACATCGAGGTTACCATAAGGCTCCCTTGCTAAGAGCTCTAGGGAGTCATTCTCCTATTGCCCCTCGTATCTTTTGAAACAAAGTCTTTTGATTTGCATACAATGACAAATACTTTAATTTTTGTTGCGGTAAAATTCCTCATATTACGTTTTTTCCAATGTTCTCCTTTCCTCTTTCTTTTTTCGAAGGCACATGTGGGGTTAAGGGCTGGTGCTTTGTGGTTTGCAATATTCTGTTTTGGTTTGTCTTCATTTTGGATTTCTTTCTGATTCCATGGTTGGTGCTGCATACCCTCCTTTGGATCCTCTTGTAATGGTTTGTTTGTAGCTTTATTTGGACCTTGATTTAGTATTAACCGGTTACCCTTTATCCCAGCATTCAGAGGTTACCACTGTCTCAGGCTATTATATTCAGCTTTACAACTCCAATTATGGCGTCCATTGCAGCAAGAATTTTCTTGCATGAAAAGTTAAGAATTTCAGAAATAGGAGGTATGTAATTTTGCACTGTTAACTGCTCTTGCTGCATGTTAGAACATATAGAATCTGATAACAGCTGTGTAATTAGCACATGAAGTCATACCTGGAATGTGTTGTGCGGATCGTGGTGAGAGCTCCACAGCATGCACCAGGGAGAAAAAATTGGACATTTTCATATGCCTTGCCTCACATGTCGTGTGAATGTATGAGATAGCTCCCAACTGGAATAATTGAATCAAATATAGGGCCACTTTCTAAGAGTTCAATCCCTGACAACCCACCGTATACTTTTCTTCTGAGATTTTTGATGTCTTTCTTTTTTTTGAGCTAATGTATTTTATTATAGACTTAGATTAGATTACTACATAGGCTGATGACTAGCATCATTTTTGTTAATGGACTGATGACTAGCATCATATTTGTTAAAGCATACTGACAGCTTTGCTATGCAGTGAAATACATGTCGTTGTGTCCAGCTTCATCTGCTATTTTGTAAACCTTATCTTCGTGTCTTTAGGGAGAGTGTTGGGATACTTGAAAGGAAAACATGGGGGTTGGAGGTATTTTGATGTGCCTCTGGGATCCGAGTCTCTTAACAGAACTTATAGAAGACAGAAATATCCTTTCGAAGAAGCAAGTCTAAAAAGCATATGTCCCTGACCCCTCCTTTTGTTTCATACCTTCCCTGCCGCTAAATGCACGTCTTGTTAACATTTTTCGTTTGCATCATGGAAGCCAGTGAAACTCCCTTCCCACCATTTTTTTTGCTCTCTTTTTTACTGCACAGAGAAGCAGAGTGTAGGTCTTGCTGAACCTTCATATATTTTTCAGGTCTTGCTTGCAGTTTCTTCGGTGTGCTCTTCATTTTCCGGCCAATGACTACCACACAAGGTACAGAAGTGAGTTAATGAAACCCTCTACCCTAAATACTTGATTCTGATGCCTTAGGTTTTTACGAAATTTTAGAAAGGAACATCCATTTGCAATCCTGCAAGATTCTGTTTCCATCTTTCATTTATTGAGTACTGGTCAGCATTTCACATATTTGATTATCATTAATGTCTTATCTGTTTGTCTGCATTCATTTTTGCTTGATAACACGCATTTGTGCTATATTCTCTTCTGCGGAAAGGAAATTTAATGATTATTACATCTATTATTTTTGTCATCTCATAATCTTATCTGACTTTTACTTCGAAAAAACATGATAAAATTTAATGCTATGAAAACAACAATATGCAATGAAGTCCAAAATTGACTCCTGAAGTGAATTAGTCCAGCAGAAAGGATTTGGTTGTGTTCTCTTTGTTTCTCATCTCATGACCCTGTCTTCCTGTTTTGTCTTTAGTTTGCTGTATCTTGTATTTGATGTGTAACTATACAGGTAAAAACTAGCTCTATCAATGTAAACTACTTATGAATTAAATTTAAATCTTATGTGCACTCCAACCTGAAGAAAGAAGCATCCATAGACTTCTACAAGTCTGGTAGTTTGTCAGCGTGAATTAAATTTCTCGACATGCTTATGGATTTTAGTGGACTTCTTTTGGTGCGGGTATTTTGAATATGGTTGAGATTGTACTGAATTCCAGGTGCATTCTTGTTCTTTTTAGCTTTTGAACTTGGTTGAGATTATACAAAATCCCAGGTGCAATCTTGTTCTTTTTATCAACCTCTCTCTCTCTCTCTCTCTCTCTCTCTCTCTCTCACACACACACACACACACACACACACACACGTTGTGTACTGCATATAGTTGCTTTCATTTTCAATCATAGTTTGTCTACATTCCACTAGAAAGTTCAGACAATGCTGCCTTACCCTTCAGCCACATGCATCCTTGTACTATCCTTTTGTTGTTGTGGACTGTATTTATGGTTTTATGTATAGCAGTCAGTGTCGCGCAATTCACTATGAGGTTTGCTTGCAAGTCCTACTTAGAACTAGGTTATATCCCATATTAATTACTTACAGAATGCAATATGCTACCGCGATGCTGAAAATATCGAACTTGATGAGTTTTACAGGTACATGATGGAAAATTAGAAAGACATTTTTATCTTTCAATGGCAATAATGGCCCTTCTTTGCATGAACGTTTTCTTAAATTCCCCATCATTTCTAGTTAACTTCCTGCAGGCTGGCTGGCTAAAACTGCAGAAATAAGTGATTTGTATGCTCAGGGAAGTCATCACATTTATGCAGTATTGATTGGTTTATTATCCTCGATAACGGGTGGAATCAGCTACTGTCTTATAAGGGCAGGATCAAAGGCATCTGATCAACCTGTGTAAGTTTATCCTTGGCATGCTTGTCTTCAATATCATGACAGAACTTATTTTAGTAAGAAAAAGAAATAAAATATCAATTCAAGCTTCTGAATTAATCACAATGGTATGTAAATATGGCTTTTGGGAAAAATCATATGATTGTTGTTACCTTGTGTTCTTTTATTGATGCTGAAAATGAGACGTACAATATGAGTCAGCATTCTTGTTGGCAATATCTTCATCTCTTATTCTTTCTCCTACGTTGCTGAAAGCCTGAAACTACTACGATGGCCATTTATAAGAGGATTAATTTAATCCCTTGTCCATAAGATATTTGGGCCACAGATTGGAAAGTTCTTTATTTGGGTAGGTACAGTATATCGATTATTTGTCTATTTGTTCTATTTCTAATATACGTAATTGTCAATATTGCTGTAAAATAATGAAGTCAAATATCTATTGGATTGTTTCACTCATGTTTACCTTAGCACACTTGCTGTTATGTTTCAGGGCCACAGTTTTTTCATTTGGATTACTTGCAAGCCCTGCTTCACTAATATGTACATTTGCCTTTGAGGTAAGTTCATGTCTGCTCAATGTAACCTAGTTAACTCAACGATAAGAACAATGATATCAGAATAACTCTAGCTAGGTCATATTACTACTAAGTGAATTGAACGTTCTGTTTGTTGGCTTCAAAGAGGTTTCTGGAGGTATGACATTGAAGCATTGACTAAGTGGCCTTGACCCTTTCTTTAACTATTTTGATATCTTATTGCCACCTATGTGTGCAAAATATTCATGGCATTTCACCAATTTGGACCTTAAAAAAAGATTTTGGATCATTGAAGATTCTCCCCCTTGACCGTATTAGGAACAAGATTTGATGATTAGTTGGACATATGATAGGAAACAATCCCTCTGGCCTACTTGCAACTCATCCATAAAATGAAAACTAAGTAGTATCTTTCGAAAATATCCAAAAATTTTATCTTTCTCGCCTATGTGCAACTCATCCAAGAAATGAAAGCTAAATATTAGGAATATTTCTTTCTTGCCTACGCGAAACTCATCCGAAAGAATGAAAACTAAATAGTGCCATTCTCGCTTAGTTGCACTCATTTGGAAAAATGAAAACTAAATGGTGCCATTCTGCTGGTATCATGCTACTGCAAAAACTGTATATAACTGCTCCAAGCCTGATTTCTTCTTTGTTGAATATAGTATTGTTTACAAAACTACTATACGGTAGTCAAGTATTCAAGATTATCTATGTCATTCTGATGGTTAATTTCTTTTACTACTGAGGGCTGATTTCACTTCTTTCATGCAGGATATTGTGCTACCTAGTGTTTATTCTTTCATTCTGATGGTTGGCTTGGGCATAATGGCATTCTTAGCAGAGGTATTATGCTGATATTAACTTTTGGACATCTAGATGTGATTTTGTACACACTTCGTAAGAGCATGGCCTGCTGCCTCTGATTCATCTGAACGTTTACCAGCTGTATTTGCGTTTGAGAACTCTTGCTGTGTTGCAGGTATTTTTAGCACGTGGTCTTCAGCTTGAGAAAACCAGCAAAGTTGCAAATATTCTGTACATTGAGGTATGGTTAATGGATGCTGCTTTATTGGTAATTACGGTGGCAACTTTTCATGAACTATTGGTTTATGCTATACCAGAGAGAAATTACAATTTTATGTGTAAATTCTCTCCAATTTACCAATGAAACTATTATGGTTCATCTTGCTCCCCCTTGTTTGACATTGGCAAGTGGAGATACAGGATGGGTGGGAAGTGTTTGGGGATACTAAGTTTGATGGACTTTCATCATAATTAGATTAGAGACATTAGGAATACATGCAGGACAACCCCACAGGTTGCACCTCCATGTTGCTTCTTTACAGAATTCAAAAATATCCTGAGGACTCTATCCCGGGAGTTCCACATTTCTCGAAGCTGGTAAGTAGCTCTTAGTACGTGAAATATAAATGGGGAAGAATTCTGAAATTTTCTTTAAGGTACGCTCAGTTCCAGATGTGCATGATTTGAAGCAGATAATTCGTTGAAGATCACTAGTTGCTTCCTGAGAAAAGATATCCCTCGGCCCATTATTAGATATCATCATTTTTGTTTTTTAAAACACTGATGCATGAGATTAATCTGGACACCAAATGAGAGAGTTAAGAGACTCCAAGATCTAACAGTCCAAAGCTGGTATGCTTGTAACGGGGATCGAATAAGGTTAATTGTTTTCGATAGGGCATAACGAGTGACCTTGTGTTTTATATTCTTGAATATATCGTTTTGGCACTGGATGAATAAAAACTTCAGTAGATTTCCCAATATTAGGCTTTGTTTTATGGTATTTACAAAATCAGATCCTGACGACTGATATGTCTTTTTTAATTATAATTTCTATCTGCATTTTTATTTGTTTCAGGCTGCACTATCACAATTGTGGGGAATGGGTTTACAAAGAATAACTCCGTCCTTTGGCAGACTTGTTGGGTGCTCACTTATCTTGATTTCAGCATTGTGCACTACATATATTGGTCCTGACAAAGACATTGAATGAAAAATATCTGGGTTTTTCGGTCTAACAACAGCCGCACCCATTGTTGTATTCAACTTGTTTATCTTTGCAGTTTCCAATATTATATATCAATTGGTTTTGGCTTATTCATTTGATTGTAATTGCAGTTATAAGTACAGGCATACACATTACACTTCTTGTGTTTGCCTTCAAATGTAAAAGAACCTGTATACTTTTTAAAATCAGCATCACTATGTGAAAGTCCATTGAGCAATTTTGCTAATTCTACATTCTTTGTTGGAAGATGTGGACTAGATATTTATTGCTGGATTGGTTACACTTGTGGGTTATTGGAAATTTGTCAATAATTTATTGTACTTGTTTTTTTTTTTTAAAGGAAATATAGGAAATTCAAAAAATACATATTTGATATCGGCGAATATATGGTATCATAAGCTCAAATGTATTCCCATGGTTGGTAGGACAAAAATGAACCAAATGGGAACCCATTGATTGCTGAAAAGTTGAAAATGAGGTGTATATGTCCTTATCCTCTCGGAATTAATAGAGACAGTTTGAAACTCGGCACAGAAATGCAAAAGGTT
>JABCMJ010026865.1:0-12703 GCA_014822125.1 Arbutus unedo | reverse complement strand
ACAAAATTGGGAGACACCAAACTGATACTCTCCCTTTATATATAAAATAGATATCTGAAATGGCATAGGTTGAACTTTTGAGTTTTTTTATGAAATCAAAACACCAACAAATGCAAAAAAAAAAAAGAACTTTGTTAAAACTTCAATTTCAGAATTTTTTAAGAATTCAACATAGGAGAAATCGAACATGATAAAAATTATATAGCAGTTTGTTTTGCTGAAATAGAATTTCGAGTTTGAAATTTTAACAGTTTGAGTCACGATGTTTGACTGATTTTAACGGTATATATTATAACTACATAATAATTTAACAAAAATTGATAATTTTTATTTGACTGTGTTCGACTTTCAACTTTCATTTGATTTATTTTTTTAAGAAAGAAGAGGTTCCCATATTTCTAAGTGATACATATAAAAAAAAGTATGTTGAAAATTTCAAATTCATCTGTATAGTTAGACTTATCCATTGCTTACATAAGTCTCTAAGTTCGATTAATATGATTTAGAGCTTTTTATTTATTTTAATTGGTTTAAAATGAAAATATTAAAAAATATTATATAGTATCAGATTTGGATCTTGCTATTTATTTACAAAAAAAATGTTGCAGGCCCTCATATTCATGTAAAACGATTGTCTTAAGCCATGAATATTATAAAAACTAGGTTTAGAATGTCTATACTTTTTTCAGCTATTCTGAATGATTATATATATACTAAATCCTAAATTTTTTTTTTTCAAATGTACAAGACTAGCATATTATCCATACCTACGACATTCCCAACAACTATGAAATACTATTCCATTCAAAAAAATTAAAATTAAATACTGATAAAGGAGCTTAAATTTTTTTCATTCAATAGTTTGTTTGATATAGAATTAAAATAAAAAATTGGTCAAATAATTCTAAATCTAAATTTCAGTCCAATGTAGTTTCATTAAAACAATAAAAAAAAAAATGGGCATTGTATCACAATTCATGCAAATATGATGCAAAACATCTTCAGCTATAAAGTGCCAAATGTACAAAATTTATTTTTCATTATAAAAACCCAAGAGTATCACATGAATCACATAGTGTGGTTGTTTTTATTCATCCACTTCACAATTACAAAAAAAAACATAAGAATAATTGTTTTGCGTTCATCACCAATTTGACTTATGCGCTCGGAGCACTATTGTTTTGGGCTTATTTTAGTTGATCTTCTACACGTGGGATAGACATATGCGATATATTATTTGGAGGTCATACATATGGGTATCTAACAAGAACCGCCAGCGACCTTCACCCTATGTATATCTCGCCGACGACCTTCTGCACACAAATCATTATAGAAAATTAAAAAAAAGTGATGGTCAAACTCAAAATTTTAGAGAATGCGATAATAAAGATGAAGTAAAGAACATGATCTTTACACAACAAACGTCTAAAAAACCCTATAAAAATTTCTAAAGATTTAGGTTTGAATAGTGCCGGCCCTGGGGTAAGCCCTGCAAGCCCCCGGGCTCGGGCAACTCCCTAATATGGGGCAACAAAAAAAAAATTATTTTTGTAGATATAGAAAAATATTTTAAATATTTTGTAAAAAACTTATTTTAGAGTTACATATTTTCCTCCACATTATGGATCAAACTCTTACATCAATTGTCAAAAAAGTTGTACGAGAAAGTTGTTTTTAGAAAAGTTAAAGTAAAGTGAAGTAAAATAAAAAGAAAACTTTTTTTTTTTTGTGTTCATTTGTCAAAAAAATCTTGTAGGAAAATAAAAATTCACTTGTTCATTTTTCAGGAAAAAGAAAACAACGTGCAGAAATATTTTTTTTTGAATCATGGTTAGTTGTGAACAAGATTAATTTTGAGAACATATATTTTTAAAATTTGTCCTTTCAACCATCATGAAACTATTTCATAAAAATTAAAATATCATCATGCAAGTTTAATTAAAATAAAAAACATGTATTTGTAGTTATTGTACTGCTTAGTGTAACATTGTACTTGACTAGATTAATTATTTTTTTATCCAATTTGTTTTGTATTTGTTGTTTTTTTATTTATATTTTGTGAAATATTAGTTCATCTCTACGAAAAAAATATAAAATTATGTCTAAAAGCCAATATTTTTTATTAGATATATAAAAAAAAAGGTGCAAAACAAAAATTGTGGATTGGCTATGCTTCGGCGGGGAGAGGCTTTTCGAAATTGAAATGATAGAAACTTACATTCAGACTACCATGTCACATAAAAGATTAAGTGGATTGGCTATGATTTCAATTGAAATTGAATAGTTGGATAAGAAACTACGATGATTTAATTGAATAATTTGCTTCAAAAAATGCAGGAAGAAGTTGTTTTCTTTTAATCGGATCCTGGTAATCATAAAACACTATGACCTTGGTTGCATTTTGATTTTGAATTTTTTTATGTAATTCAAACTAAACGTGAATATAACTTTATTTGTGTTCTTGTTTTTATTGTTTGATTATATATCTTTTAATTTTGTTATGACTTAATACTAAGTGGAAAACCAATTTAAGATCAGACTTAAACAACTCAAATGTCGGGGCTGGCACTGAATTTGAACAATTTTTTTTATGAAGACAAAAATAAAGCCTCAACACAAATGATTACCAAGATAGTTCAAACAAATATTTTCATTTTATCAGCAACAAACCAAATGCAAACCTAATAATTCGTAAAAAAAACTCAAACAAAACAATCAAATTAAAAAAGAATCACGTAAGGATATAAAGATGAATAACAAAAATGAAAGGAGAAAAAGTAAGGCTAAATCCATGGAAATAAAAACTAAGCGAGGATAGATCCATGAAAACAAAAGCTTATGGATTTATTGAGGATAGGATTGGGATATAATTACCAAATGCCGAACAGAAGTCTTTGACGACGTCGAAGATAACCAACTTTTAAGTAATATGAAAAAAAAATCAGAGTAAGAATATAAACTAAACGTTTTCAAAATAGGATGGAATCAAAATACCTAATTTTTTCCTTTGATGTAGCAAAATTTTTATAGCATAGAAAATTCACTTCATAATTATTAGCAAAATGGTCCTAATTATTATCAAATTGAGATATCGTTTGTAATATTTAGCAAATTATTAGCAATCTCTTCTCGAAGGAAATATTTTCTTTTTAATTACTCAATTTTTATACGGAAATATTCTTCATTGCTTTAAATATTTTCGATATTATTTATGAGCCGTTAGATAAAATTGAGAGTCATTATTGTGAAAATATCTTTTGAAAACTCCACACCATCCTCCCTTGTATATACAAGAAGATTAATTCTCATTCTACACCGTCCAAAATGAAACTAGAAAAGATTCCGAAATTGTTGGTACATATTAGGCTTATCATCTTTCCTTTGAAGGAAGATCCTCCTACTTCTAGGGTTACGTGGTTTTGCTCTTTTCTGGCATCAAGCTGTCTAGTGGGTAAACCCCAACAGCAAATTGTGTAGCGTATCAAAATAATATTATTTTCACACCAAAAATATTGTGTTCACATGACTAAGGCATCTCGTCCCGGTGTGTCTAGACAACCAAGAGATCGCATCCAGACGCCAACAATATTTTTGTTGCCAAAACGATGTCGTTTTGGAAAGCTGGGACACTGCTATGCGTTGTGCATAACAAGTTTCCGTGTCCGTTGCTTTTGCCTTCGGTTCTTTTGAGAAAGATACCACCCACCAACCCTTTCACAAAAAAACGAAAAACTCACAACCCCCACCTCCATCCAAACGAACATCGTGTCTAGACACCGTCACACCAACAACATTTTTGTCACCAAAACAGATTATTTTGACAAGTTACAGTGTGTTGTATGTTGTGCACAACAAATTCTAATGCACAATATGTTATTTTAATGTACAAAAAAAGACATTATTTTAATGCACAATACGTATTGATATGCTATGTACATAAAGAAAGGACGGAAGGGTTGCATCAAAGTCATGGGTGTAGGTGAATAGAGTGAAGTGGGGTCTCACAATGTTTTAAAACTTTTATAAGATTAAAAGTTTGAAATTTAATTGGTCATTTTTGACCCACAGAAAGTATAATGTTGCCTCATGTATTCTATAAATTAAGAAACTATGTGAACCATTCTATGGAAGAAAAATAATATTTCTAGTGTGTAGATTGATTAAAATTACATACCCGCAATTGAATAGATAAATAAAGCGTGAATTACGCTAATCTCTTCTAAAGTTTATAAAAAATATAAGTCCTCCTTAAAAAAATTACTCTGACTTTTCTTATTTTTTTAATTATTATGCAAATACCTCTCTACTAAAATCAATCAAATAACGTTAGTTAAACTATTAAAAACTTTAAGTTCGGAATTTCTTACAACATGAATGGTTCACATAATTTTTATTGCGTCATGTTGAATTTTTTTAATTTTTAAAACCAAATCCTAGATAGATTCTTATCCAAATTTTGACTTTAGAAAAATCTCAAAAATTATAACCCGTTTCACATTAACTAACGACGTTTGATTGATTCTAACAGTAGAAAAAATAACTACATAATAATTTAAAAAGTAAAAGAGGTCAAAATAATTTTAGAAATCTCAAGAAAAGTATTGTATTTGTTAAAAACCTCCTTAAGGAGGTCAATGTAATTCACCCATAAATAAAATAAAGCTTAGTTATACAATAAAAGACATCTTAAGACATGCCAAATGGTTTCTTACAAGGTGACCATGGAAGGAGACAAATAAAAGGAATAACCCAGCAGACCATATTGAAAACTAAACCAGCAGCAAACAGCAATTCATTAAATTTAACGAACATGACAATGTAAATGAGTATATGTTTGATCCTCTCTCTCTCTCTCTCTCTCTCTCTCTCTCTCCATTTATTGGTTATCCACTTTTGACATCCTCCCTCAAGGGAGTGGAATCCATAATTACCACCCCCATTTTACATGCAACTACGCATAGGGGTAGGCCACCATTACTGAATAAAGTTGAACTCAAGTTGATCCATTCCCCAGTGGCTGAATTGAGAACATGGTATGGGAATCTCTGGGAGAAAGGGGCGGGTCAAAGGTTCTCCAAAGGCGACAAATAAGATTCCCGGTAGGTCGTTTTCAAGAGTTCCATCATTGTCAATCACGACAAGATAAATGGTGGCTGACACTTCGGTGACCTCTCATGATCAACAAAGGATTATTCTGGGCACGTTACAGGGTTCAGACTCAATGAGGAAGATCCCCGACATACCCTGAATGCCATGTGAAATGCAGAAGAAGTTCAATCAGCTAGTTCATGAGTTCTAACATAGACAAAAATGGAAATCGCCCCGCAAATCAAAGCAATGCCAACGTAATATGTTGCTAGAACAGTAACCCTAAAAATATTGAAGCCACATGGCTTCACAGTTACGAAATTCAGATACAGGCGATTAGTTCAGCATGTAAAAACGCAGCCAACTAACCTTGAGCCTGTGGATTTGAACCCCGCGGGGGGGGGGGGGGGGGGGGGGGGGTGGTCGCAGTCACTTCGTAAAAATAACATCAAAGTTTAGGTCTTGTACCCACTCTATTCCTCCTAGACCACTTTAATGGCGACTAAGCACGATGTTACAACTTTTAGTCATAGTGGCAAGATACTGTAGATTCTGTACTAGAGCAATATGTACCAAGAAATTCTGCCAGGAGATTCCAACACACACCAATGACAAACCATTATATCTCAGACGAACTATTAAATTGGTGTGACGTGAATGCGCACTAACACAGAATGCGTGCAATGATGATATCAAGAAATAGAGCAGTGGCATCATAAGCACTAGAATAATGAATGAGCATGTTGGTGAAGTGACCATCTCTAGAGTGCCAATCAACTAGGTTCAACCCATTGTGTGAGTGATATGTGTCTCTTCGAAGGGTAACGCAAAGAGAATCCCTAAACCCTGTAACATCTAAATGTCAGCAAAAGTAAACAGCAACCTCTGTCCTCGAGTAAATCGTCTTTTTTTCTGAAGCGCACAACTTAGGTTCAATGAATGGCATAACCACCTTGTATCATACATGTATTTGAGAACACATCAATTAGAATGAAGGCCTTCAGAAACTCCTGGACAGGAAATTCTAGTTCATAAAGTGGCAAAATCGGTTTATTTTACTGCATTCATCCTCTTGGCTCCAGAGATCCAGAATAACCAGTCTAACTAAGTGATAACCAGTTCCCAGAAGAAACTGAAACCTTATGAAGTGGCGCAACCATAAAGAATGCTTATTCCTAGCAACAAAAGACTTAAAAGAAAAACAGAAAGTCTACAAACACAGCTTCAAAACACAGATCCTGACAGCAATGTATCTGGAACTGTCCGATACACGTGGAACCCATATTATTCAATCCTTGTTTTATGGGAAATCACTTCAAGTGCAGTGTCCAACTTTAGAGGTCCCCACTGTATCGGATGGCTCCGGACACATCTGTATATGTGTTTTAAAGCTCTGCTGGTATATTTGCTCTAAGAAAAATAGAGTACCTTATAACAGGAACGAACACGGCACTAGAGATGGACACTGCACTTGAAGTGATTTCTCAGAAGACAAGGATTGAATAGAAGTATTTTCTACAACTATCATTACCAAGAACTGCTTTCACTATATTGGATTAACCCAAATTGTCTGGTCCATGGCAATATGGCATTGACCTGAAACTAGCATCATTCCATCCATATCTCAGCAGTACCATTTGCTACGATGACAGTCCAAAGTACCATCTTTGAACCAATAGACAGGGTAGCACCCAAAAGATGCACAATGTACAATCCATAATATTCCAGTCCAGACTAACTATCAACAAATAACAAGCACACAGCTGCAGTCAGGAGCCAGAATATTACACTCTCAACATTTTCTTTTTCCTAGACAGAATCCAATATAGAAGAATAATCCTTTGTAAAGTTAGTTTACGGCTACAGCAACCAAAACAAGAACTTTCAGACAAGAGAAGTAGACATACTATAGCTTCTACGATTGAATCTGCAAGAGTAATTGAAACAGAGAAGGAAACCTGGAGAATAGAAAATATCAGAGACCAAGAAGCCATTCTTCCAAGTACGAGTACTCGAACAGCGGAACTCGCCAATTGGACACTTGTAAAAACATGTCTTAGGCTGGGTTAGAACTAACTAAATTATTTTTTACAAAGACAATTGGTATTATTTGATATTTCATGATTTTTTGTATAGTTTTCGGACCTTTTTATTCTGTGTTTCCTCATTTGTCTAGACAAGAAGAATCGGACAATTCTAATAATGTTGACTGAAATTAAAAAAAAGCCCAGATAAGACAACACTAAAGACGACAAAAATATTGAAAATTTGTCCTTTTTCGAACTTTTTTGTCTTTATTGAATTTTTTGGAACTTTCGCTCAGGTTTTTTTTTTACTTTCTAGATTCGTTTCACAAGATGAATGATTTTATCCAAAAAAAATTAACGCTAACTTGACAAAAATACGGGACATTAATACGTAATTTAGCTCAAAGGGGACCTTAGTGTTTACTTTTTTATGACCAGACACCTACGAAACACAAACACTCCTAGGAGGTCGCCACATCCATGTTGGACATTTGGGGACACGGGGACACGCCGCAGTTTCCATAGATTTTAATAGGTTTTTAAGGGGGCACACACCAGGGACACATGGGGACGCTGTAGGGTGGCTTTTGCAAATTTTAAGAGTTACTAAAAACTTAAATTTAAAAAGAATCAAAGCAAAATGTGTAATGTAAAACAATAGTTTGTGTATATAGATATACACTATAGGTTCAGTGATGCATTCGATAGAAGTCCGAACAAAAACATTTGATGGTTACACTGTAGGTATACATAACTGGAAAAAAAATATTTACAAAAGTGGTGTCCCCCATCATGTCTCCTGCCGTTACCATGTCCCTGTCCGTCTCTGTGTCCATGTCACATAACCGGACACTCAATATCACACTTGGACAAACATTTCCATCAATTAGAAACGCATGAAACACAAGTAACTTGTGATACAGTTATAACTTCTAACTAAAAGGACCATGTCGATCTATACATATTAACCAATCGTCCGTTAGACTTGTTAATTGTAGGAATGTTGTGCTCGAAGAGGTGTGTCACATATCTATGAATTGATGGACCAATTTCTACATAATCATACATGGTTTATGTAACTAGTTCAGACAGAATACAAATCTATCAGTCAACATATTGGTCTTTTTTGTATGAAATATATGGTCTACTGTGTTACAAAATATATGTTCTTTTTACAGTCGAGTTAGATTGCATTTTAGAAATTAAGTGTTTGTATACAGGAGATATAAGAATATACAATTGGAATATTTATTTAACGTGTCCGCAGGGTCGTGTCCCGCGTCTTTTTAAAATTTTGGTGTTGGTGTTTCTTCTAATTATGTATGTGAATTTACATCTAGAAGCAACCAAACTCAGAACGCCTAAAAGTAACTTAATATAGGAAACACTGAAACATAACTAATTAATAGATCAACCATCAACATGACAAATCAACAACCTGAATAGAAGAGAAGTATCAACATCGGAATGAGAACAAGAGAGAACCTATAATTTCTATCCCAGAAGAAAAAAAAAGCCTTGCATGAGAAAGGAAAAGCTTCAGAGAGGGAGAGAGAGAGGAGAGGAGAGGAGGATCAAAGATACTGAGGGTGAGCATGTACCTTTCAGATGGGAAGGCCACTTGCTGGTGCTGGGGGAGGGTGTTATTTGATCACTGGATGGACTTCTTTGAATGATTTTGAGAGTATCTTGTATCACTTTCAATTTAGAACCACTGTTTTGAAATATTATTGTTTGCCCGTGAAGTTTTTTTCTTTTAATTCAAGAACTCAGACCAATTGTATCTTGCAGCATGTCCAGGGGTGTACCTCACATGTCCGGATACAGAAGTAACAATACAATTTATAACACCATGTGGCGTGTATGATACGTTTTAGGCATCTCTGATGCATATCCACATCTTAAAAGTGTTTGGCACAAACACGACATCCTTTTAGGCTTTCATGGATCATACTAGTATCTAGACTTTCGGTCGATTTAATATTGCACATACTAGTTATTCAGTCACACAAAAAGCTAGTGTAGCGGAACGTAAACGAAGTGTGCCCCTTGTTTACAAACGCGCTAGACAAAACATGGAATTCATTTACAAGTGAAACAACTATAAGCCGACAAAAGAGTAATGGAGTTGATAAGCAAGTATACAAAAGAATATTACCCCTTTATAGGTCTCTAAACTCAAAAGTTAACAAGAATAGTACATGATTACCATGTGAATTTCTTAGAAAACATGTGCCGCTGACAAAGAATTCTCCACCTTTCTTCCTTTAACTTTTAGTTCGCCTAATCGTACAGTCAAATAAAGACAATTTAGTCAGCACCTGTATCCTCAACGGATTTCTTATATTCAGGCTTGAGCTCATAAGTTCCTTGGTTTGTTCCCCTTTTATTGTAGACGCAAAGCTCATTTAGAATCTCCTTGAGAAATTGCTGCAGAAAGAAAGGAAAATTAAGGACCAAAATGTTCTGGCCAAGTGAAAATCTTATAATTAAGAAGCTATGCAGGTTATCCTCACACAAACATTTGAAAGGGATATTATGCAATATAACTTCAGAGAGGGTAAAAAAATCCTTCTCATTTTGTATGAAACTAGTTGATGATTTTACATACAACGCACACAATTCTACTACTAAATTACACCATACAATATTCTGAAACTATCAATAGGCTACCATACTTCCTAGCAACAAAATGCACAATGTAGAAAGCAATGCTTTCCAATAAAAAGTCGCAAACATAACAAAATAACATGAGATATAAGTAAGCAGACTTACTGCAGGTTGATCTGTCTCTTGGACTAGCTGCTTTAAGGCCCAATTTGGTTGTCTTTCAAAAAGCTTAAACATAATATCCTCCAATTCACCACGGTCTCTTCTAGTTCTTTTCACTTCCGGTCCCTTAATTGGTGCTGCTTTCTTCTTCTCCTGTACAAAGATAGTTGAAGATAAATTTAGCTATTCTGCAGCCATGCACATACTAATTGATTTTTTAATTCAGTTAGCAAACAATGGAAAGATATACTTTGCCAGGATAAAAGACACAAATAAAAGCATTTGTCTATTATGCAAGTTATAAAACATAATGATATGGACTCATAAGGGACTCAAAGTAAGCATGAGCCCAGAACAAACCAAACCAGGACTGGCTCCTTTGCTGCATTAGAGAAATTTTCTTCCACACAGGGAAACAGGAACTCCAAAAAAGCTGACAGGGAAAGCTCATAGGAAAAAAGTATCATAAAAGGCAAATGGCATAAACATCAACATAAGTTCTTGAATATGGAGGAATGGGAATACCTTAGAACTGGAAGCAACCAAGCCAATCATTCCAGGCATGGGCCTCATATGGACTCCACGATCATTATCAATCACCTATGGATGGCCAAGAGAAATAAGAAAAAAATTCACTAAGCGTGGGCTCTCACAACTATGCAAATAGAGTGACAGGGAGAGGAAAATTCTACCTGTATTTGTCTGTTCTTAATCATGGATTTATTAGTCCTTTCACGGCACATCTTGCTATACTCCTCCAAGTTCGCGTTATGGGGCTTCATGTCGAATTTATGTTCTACTTTCCCTTCCACTATTACCTTTCCTACAAGATTGACAATGCTTCATGAGGTGAAATCTTAAAACTATGCATGCAGCTACAAGAACAATACCACAATGACACCAACTCTGAACCTTTTTATGTAGCATGCATCACTAAAATAAAGGAGGATTCTACAGCAATAATGATGAATAAAAAAACAAGAAGAACATATAAAAGTTTCAATAACGATTACATACCAACTTCAGAATAATGTATCATGATTCTCACCTGGATTTGACTCTGAAAAAACACACATTGGGACAAAGTCTTTAAACATGTTCAAAGAGTAGCTTTTTGGCATGTTCCCAATCTCATTGCTAGCCATCTCCATGTTGAACTGATGTTCAGTCAAGAGCAATGTATGAATAATACATGAAGTACACTAAGATCACAAATGTTTAAAACAATCTTGAAACAGCGAGACTGATAGATTTTCTGAACAAGTAAAAACCAGCAACAACGACAATAAATGCTTCGGCCACCTAATAGAAGGCAGTCTATCAATATTTGTAGGAAAAAATGGAATAGAACTCTGGAATAAAGGGAACAAAGGGGGTTAAAAAAAATTAAATAAGCAACTGTTTCCTTTGGAAAAACGTCCTCTGATCAACAGTCTTCCAATCACACAGAAGTTACTGAATTAGCACTTCAGTACCCACAGGGATGAAGGAGCCTTATAAATATTCCACCCATTAGAAGAACCAAAGGAAGGGTGAAGTAATCATAAGACTTGCATTCGACAGAATCATCATTCGCCAATAACTAGAAGCCAACACATAAAAATACCGCTACAAAGTGACAACCTTGCTATGGATTGGAAACTAAGACAAAGTTGTCATTCAAAACCCCCAGAATCAACAAGACATTGCATTGGACAGAATCATTTAATTAAATTTCGACAAACTGAAGCCAACTCACAAGGCTCTTTTGTTTTTTTTTTATGTTAGAATTTAAAGCCTTTAAGCTGTGTTTGGATCATGGCTTTGTGGAGTGAATTATGAAGCGAACGGATAATGGTAAGGAGAACTTAGCTTTTTATGTTCTCCTTCACCTTTTATTTCCCATCCGTGAATACCTCCACAAGTTCATCATCTATACACCACCTAATGGAAAAGATAGTCTGTACCAGCGGGACAAACCGTCCAATTACTGTTTAAACAAATTGACCGTACATGCTATAGCAATTACTTCGCGATAGTTTCACCAATCCAGCACCAAACTCCTTCCATTGCCATAAAGTATCTAAAGTCAGCCATTGAATTCAAAGCAGATCAATATTCCACTGATTAACAAATATGGGCTCCAATTTAACAAAATATGTGGAAAAAAAGGCAGCTTGAGGATGAAAGAAATCGCATGGAAGCTCAAGTATATATGCATATAAACATATATAGGTAGAGATGTATACGTATATGCATCTACATAAGGGGGCTACCTGGATAGAAGAAGGATCGTCGGAGCGGAGAGGATCGACGGAGACAACAACCTTGGCGGCGGGCTGAGAGTCGGCGGAGGAAGACTGAGACTGCGCCTGCCACGACTTGGCCACCACAAGTGGGCACTTCATCAGCCACACCGATCTCTCCGATTTTCCAGAATCCAAATTACCATTGTTACTGCGTTCTTCATCCATACTCCTGATCACCTAAACTCTCTCTCTCTCTCTTCTTTCCGATTCCTATGTCGTCGCTTTGGTCTCTTTCTCCCCAGTAACGGTGATGTCTGAAACGCGAAGACTAATTAGGACCCAACTGAATCGGGTCTAAGAGAAGTCTATGACGTTACGGCGTCACGCAGTCGGAGACTCATAATATGGACTGCTCTGTCTGGCCCAGGCCCAATTTATGGTAAGCCCATACGGCACTAAGAAGATGGGCTTTGATCGATTCATGGGCCAGAGGGGTAACCTCTGAGAGGATGATCTATTTGTTACTTTTATTTATTTCGGCCTTAAATTATTTTAAGAGAAACAAGACAACTTTGAACTAGTCCACCA
>JABCMJ010026864.1:0-26563 GCA_014822125.1 Arbutus unedo | reverse complement strand
GGTTACTACCGACGGTTTGTTGGGGATTTTTCATGGTTGGCAGCTCCTATGGCATGGCTTACTAAAAAGAGAATCAGATTTGTATAGAATGAAACATGTGAGAATTCATTTCAAGAATTAAAGAAAAGGTTGACATCAGCTCCAATCTTGGTGGTTCCAGAGCTAGAATATGGGTATTTGGTTTATTGTGATGCTTCCAAAGATGGGTTGGGATGTGTGTTGATGAAGGATGAGAGAGTTGTGGCATATGGTTCTCGTTAGTTGAAAAATCATGAGCGCAATTATCCCACACATGACTTAGAGTTGGTGTTTGTGATTTTTTTGGACAAAAAAAGCATTAAGTACATCTTCACACAGAAAGATTTAAATATGAGGCAGTAGAGATGGATGAAGTACATAGAAGACTGCGACTTTGAATTGCATTACCATCCAGGTAAGGCAAATAGAGTGGCAGATACTTTGAGTAGAAAGTCACTTCATAGTCTAGTTGGCGTAGCTATCCGATAGTAGAATATAACTGGAGTGATCGGGGAGTAGAGTCTACAGTTCAATGCTGATAGTGACATGGCTACTTTATTC
This sequence comes from Arbutus unedo, assembly GCA_014822125.1. Taxonomy (NCBI): domain Eukaryota; kingdom Viridiplantae; phylum Streptophyta; class Magnoliopsida; order Ericales; family Ericaceae; genus Arbutus; species Arbutus unedo. The sequence goes on along the minus strand of JABCMJ010026864.1, from coordinate 25,984 downwards.
AACGTGGTGTTTCAACCTTCATTATTAGTAAGAGTTATAGAGGAACAACACAATGATTTGGAGGTCAAGTCAGTGAGAGATCGTTTGGCTTCAAGGGAGCAGGTTAACGGTTGGGTTCTTCATGCAGGTCTCTCTCTCTCTCTGCTCTAATCGTTCTAATTCAACCCCTAATTGAAAAACTAGGGTTCCAATTTTAGGAATCCTAATTCGAAAAATTAGGGCACTGAATAGGCACTGGGGTTTCACCCCATGAACATGAATATTGGGTTAAAACTAGATTTGAAGGTTAGAACATGAACATTAGGTTGTATTCTTCCAATAACATACTCAAACTGGACACTTTTCAAGTTGTCAATAAGAAAGTGGATTCTAGTATTTTTATATAGGACAGGGTTTGAAAGTAAAACATCATCAACTACTAGAGAAAAATGATATACAATATTCCATTGTTGCGAAAAGGAAGAAGAAATGATCATCTTTATGTCATTTTGAAGATGAAATGGTCATTATAGGTTATAAGAATTTGGAAATGGATCATTGCATGTGGCCATTTAAGTTTTGAAGAACGTACTAACCGGTTTGTATAATTTTATTTGTCATTGTTTTATTTTGAAGAGGAAAAGGTGAAAAATAGATTTGATACCATTCCACGGGGTGTCTTAGATCACTGCAGTTTACATGTATGCATCGATTCTTAATCTAGATGTTGACATAGTTTTAACTCTGCTAGTGGAATTCAGTTTATCTGTCTTTTATTAGGACTAATCTCATTGTAAATGTTGCATTTTTGAATTTATGCTCAATGAAATTGTTCCCAAAATCAGATGATGTCATTGTGACATTAAATTTGTTTCTAAACCAGTAGATGATATTATCGGAGTCTATTGCGTCGACAATGCCTCGAAACATACAATGTGGAGAAGAAAAAGAGGTATGAAGTGGATATTTTCAAGACGAAGAAGATGTATGGAGTGGTCCTTCAAACAAATATTGTAATGAGATAGATATTACCTTCAAGGGCGGGAATGAGGCAACAAAAAATTATGAAGATAGAATTAAAGAATCGAAGGAGGGAATGACATTTGACACATCAGAGGAAGTTTATTTGTATTAATCAATATATGCTAAAGAAAGAGAGTCACTATGGCAAAAAGAACATTGAGGAAAGAAAGAGATAAGATTTTTAAAGAATGTAACTCTTTCATGTAGTTACACAGGAAATGCAAGTGTAAACACAAGCAACCTGGTCAAAGGATGACCATAATAAAAAATTAATTGTCCAGCTTACGTTATTAGGGAGGGCCATAACCAAAGTTATTAGAAACTCAAGGGCAAGGAAGCGGAGGACAAAGTTTTACGGAATTGATGAATGCAACGAATAATGGTGAAGAGTAGTTCATTTGCTTGCTTCGAGTATTTGGATTGATGAATATGTAATTATTAATTTTGGTCATGACATCGATGAATATGTATTAGGACTAGCATTTCAAATCTGAATGATGCTATTAATATCCGTATCATTACCAATCAATGTGTAATTTGTCTGTCTCCATATTTGATTTTAGAATTTTTGAAAAAAATTGAAATAATTTCCTTACTTTATGGCCTAACCCGGCGCCTTGCATCTCAAACTAACAACATCAGTGACAATCCACGAAAATTAACAACAACAACACTATTGACACGTATGAACTCCATGTAAAATAATCATTCTCAAGGTATAGGCCAAATTTTCTTTTTCATTTATAAAATTCTTCCAATGCATACATTCACATTATGGATATATTATCTCATAAAAAAATAATTAAGTTACATCATGAATGCCAAACGCACCAATCTATAACAAAGCGATAAGTTTTTCAATCCCTTCATATTGATGCAAATCTTTGTCTAATGATTCAACAAAGAAGTGGTTGTTGTGGCAATACACTTAGCACCAGTGCTTCCCTTGTAAACTTTGCGATGATCAGCAAATTGTAAACTTTCTTTATTTCGGCAAATTGTAAACTTAACCCCTGTCAATTAGTTTCTAAAGTGCCGCCTTAGTTTCATCTGGAGTTTCAACTGCATGCACCTCTTCGAATGATAATCTCTACATGTTGAACTACAAAAATAATTGCAGACCAAGTTATGAAATCATAGCCAGGAAATTGAATATAATTGAAAAGATATTGATGAAGGAGAAGTAGTATTTGCGTGTCTTGTCGAAGTTAAATATCAACTCTCTTGTTGTCTATTAATATAACAGCAACATCATCTACTTCAATGGACAAAACCTCTTTTAGGGGCAAAAGAAATATTACAAGCGGTAAGGAAACAAGTGAGTTTAATCATTAGATGTATTCGCAAAACTGGTTGAGATCTTTCAATTATTCTCTTTCCAACTAAGATGCAAAAGGAAAATTACCTCTGGACCATTCCATTTCGTAATTTGGAGGAAGGAGTTAAGGCATCCATGATAATATACCTTATTTTGAAGAAATGTATCCACTTTCGAGAATGCTAAGGTATCTTTCTCGATATCGTAACAACTACACCAAGTTTTAGAACATAAGAGGGAAAAGACTACTAAATCATTCATCAGTTTAACACCAAGTGATCTATCCATGAAATGCCCAGAAAATAAATACAATAAGAACACAAAAAACAAGAAGTCAAAGTAAGTGGATTAACAAACACGTCTTTGACATGTCAATAAAATGAAAGTATATTCATCTAGTAAAGAAAATATACAACAAAACATGAATTAACAAAATACATACAAAAAAATGTGGAGAAAAAAGAAAAAGAAAAACAAAATAATTGGGTCTACAAGGCTAAAGTAGTTGTGGATAACTCAGGTTTTGCACATTGCACTTCACATTAAATTATACTGCAGTACTTGTATCAATCACACCCTAGTAATTTTGGACAAATTTCAATATGTCAATCTCCTGTTCACATCGACTTATAGAATAAATGGAAATTGACCATGTAACAACCACGTCTTGAGACAAAACATGGAGGGTAGAACCAAATATGGTTATCTAATAGCCAAGATGTGAAAATTAGAATGGCATGAACCAAAGTCAGAATAGAATTAAATAGTAGGGATGCAAAGAGTATAGTAAGTTCGCCCTTTTTATAAGCTTCTTGGCCAATACAATTATGTTCGGTTTATAATTTGCATTTAATGAAACACAATTCAACAAAAGGCAAATATCAGCTAGAATAAAAATTTAGGAATGCTTCAACAAGCAAGTTTCTCTAGATCATTTCACTGTTGTGTATATGGTTGCATTTAATGGAACACAAGGCAAGAAGAGATAAAGATCCAAACGCCAAACAAATTTTCAGAAGTTTTAGAAAAATGTAGAATAATGCAAACAGTATATCATCTCTAGCATAACCCCTATATCTACAAAAAATATTATGGAGAGTTGGTCAACAAGAAAAGTTTCTTCCCTTTCCTATAGCATCCTAAGAAAGCGTATAACAGTTGACTCTATAATTTTATCCATACAAGAACAACACTTGAAGTCTTAAGTATATTACATTCAAAATGACTAGTATCCGACAATAGCATTTGTTCGATTTTAAGACGAGCAACTAATCCAATAATGAGTTAAAAACATGATATCTCAATCAATAAAAGCAAACTGTACAAATGAAAAATTAGATTTCTCACCACATTTTTACCTTAACTTTTCTACCCACTACCTTAATTTTTTGAATTAGGGTTTATGAAAATGGAACCCTAATTTTTCAATTAGGGATCAAATTAGAAGGATTAAAGGGGAGGGAGGGAGGGAGAGTGAAAGAGAGAGAGAGAGCGACCTTGGTGGAGGCGTGGTCGGTGGTGGAGGGGTTGTCGGTCGGGGTTGCCTCTCTCTGTCCGGGGGGCGTTCGACTGATGTGGGAAAAAGGTGATTTGAGATTTTTTTCACATCAAAACGATGTTGTTTTGAGGTGATGTGTAAAACTTACGTGCAAAATCGTTGTGTGTAGCATTTTTGTTACACTCTACTCGTCCCCGAGGTTCCATCCGTTTTTTAATTCTTCAATACTGTTCCCATTCGATCTCCAAAAGAAATCTTTTTTAACTCATCACTTCTATGCTAAACAAGGATGAATTACCACAAATAGATAAAAAATATTCGACGTAGAAAAATATAATCCAAGTTAAAAAAGAATACTTTGAGTAAATATAGCACTACAAAATATAAATTGTAAAACATATACTTATATTTTAAATGATAATAAAAATATACAACTATATTTTTTTAGAGTTTATGATAACAAACTTGTACATATCTTTTAAAGAAATAAACAACAAAATTATACCAACGCGTTTGTTAACAATCATTATTTTGAAAGAGATATAATAGATATACTAATAGATTAAATATAATAGAAGACGGATTTAATATAGAGGGGAGAATAATTATAAGAAGTCTATTTGAGAAAAAAAGATATGATAAATATGAGTAATTGTAATTAATAATGACATTATATGAATAGAGCCCTCTCTATTATACATGAATAGATATGCTAGTTTTGGCGCGCAAAATACTATCCAAATTTTATTCGATAAATTCTTAACTGATCGGACAGTATTTTTCATATCAAAATAATATTTTTTTAGCGTAATACACCATACTGTGTATAATGTACAATAGAACTCCCAAATTCATCCTTAATATGTTTCTTAATTTCATTTTTAGAAAAATCTGTTTCAATTCGACCGGATTCTCATTCTTTAATTTTGGATCTTATTTTTAGCGGGTATCGAGATGGAAAAAAAAAAAAACAGAATACGTGTTCCCGTGGAGGACAATGTAAGTAGTTTGATGACCAAATTGAGGATATATCCGTACGTCCGCACAATTCTCTCTTGAATCCTTCCGCGATTTTTTCAGGCGTCCATAATCGCCATTTTGAAGAGAAATCCAGAGGGTGAAGAGAGAGGATGGAGGAGTGCGATGAGCTGAGGAGGATAGCTGTAGCGTCTGCGGCCCCCATAACGAACCCTACTCCGGATGTTACGAACAGCTCATCGAAAATCAGAGAGGAAGGCGAGCTCTCTTCGTCCGAAGACGATGTAATTTTCTTCCGGAACCCTAATTTGTATAGCGTATTTGCTCGAGCTCTAGTTCTTGTCGGTTACTGATCGAATGCTTTTATGATTTACTGTGATTGTCCATACTTATAATTGCTTGCTTTCGGATGATACATGCATGTGTGTGTTCGTGTGTAAATGTTTTTCGTTATTCGATGTTAGCTGTTTCACTTTTGCTACTTATGCTATTGGTTTTACTGTTTTTTTTTTTTTTTTTCACTTTGCAGTTTTCAATGTTTTACTCCACCTCGTATTTCCTCTTTGTCCGGCTAAAGTCTATCTGTGGGCCGATTCAATGTATTTGAGCCCATTTCAATGCGTGGATTGTTTTTACATGGATATTATTCTGTTAGGTCTTTTTTTTATTTTGCTTCATGATTGGTTTCTTCAGATTCCGAGGGGTATTCATGTCTGTTGATAGATGTTTATTGTTTTAGTTATTCTTCATGTGTAATATTTCTATCCATTTTAGTTGTCCGCGTTGATTTCTTTTTCGGTCATGTGTAATTAAATATAGATATGATTTAGTCTTGCTCCATTCATTTTAAATTGCTATCCTAACGCCCTTCTAATAATTTGCTTAATTTACAATACTAAATAAGTTAATTCCGCTGCATGTTCTTGCTGCCTGTGCCTTACAGTTGGACAATACTACTTCTGCTAAAGAGGAAACTGTTCCAGTTGCTTCACTAAACAAAAGCACTAAAGGCAACAAAAAAGGTAGGTGCCATTAGCCATTATGCTCAAATACTTTATTATGTTAATTATATTATTACTACCATGTTGAATCTATTCATGCTGTCAGGTCGGATCCTCTCTACGAGTTGATCTTCTGTTTTTGTGTGCTACGCAGTTGACAGTTTGTTTTTGTTTCAACATTGTTGCGGGGGCCTTTTGTGTCAACATTGATTTAGCTGGATTGGACGATGATTTAACTTTGAAAATCTTTGTCGCGTAAAATAGTTTTTCAGATAGTGGAATGTATCATGATTATACGGGAACAATGTGCTTTGCGAGATGAAGCTTTACATAAAACCTATACGTATGCATCCATCTTCACATTCTTCGTCATAGAGAAATCTTTCTCATACACTCCCTGGTTTCCTTGCTAATTTGACAACTCAGTATTCAGCTTTGTGCCGGTGCTGTGTGAATAGTTTTGTTGCTAAGGTTTTCTTGGTAGATTTTTACTTTAGTATGACTATTACCCTCTAATTTCTAGTACCAGTCTCATTTTGCTTGTTAAGTTACTGAGTTAACTTGCGTACTTGCATACTATATATTTATATGTTGGATTGTTATAATTTTTTTGTAATGGTTTGTTTTGTAAAAAAGGGTTGTTTCTGGTGTTTTGCAGTATTTAGCAGGTATTAAGTGCCAATGAACTTATATTAGATGGTATCTACTTTGCAGGAAAGTGTGTTTCCACTGGCAATCGTAAAAGCTTTGTTGATATACCTTCTAGAACTGCTGACCCAAACTTTCAAAAGATCACTGAGAAGAATCGAGCCCCATTTGTGCCGTTTGTGATAAGCTTCTCAGACGATGACAGTGGCAACGAGTCTGAAGAGTTTGGACAAGCAAAAGTCTCAGAAACTAAACACATTGCACAAGGAGAGGGGAATCGAAGACCACCTGTTTCGTCCATGTTGAAATCACATATAGTACGCCGAACTACAAAAAATGAAGGCATATTAATACCAAAAAAAGTGGCTTTGAACCGCCCATTTGTCTCATCAATGACTAAAATCAATGGAACAAATTCCAGGAATGGCGAAAGCTCGTTGGTAGAGCAAAGATCTCGTGTTAGAAATTTTGATACCCTCAACAAAAAGTTTGCTGCCCGGGAAAACAGAGGTAACCACAATACCCATTTGAACCCTAGTAAGCTTCAGGACCTTCGTCAGCGAATTGAAATTCGCGAAAAGGAAATAAAGCTCAAGTCGGCACAGCAAAATAAGGAAACTGTTACAAGTTCGTCTAGGGGCTACAGCATGACGGACCCAGAGAATGATGCATCCAAGAAACGCAGAGTACTACAGTTAGAACGTAGAGATCCGGACAAGAAGCTCCTGAAACTCAGTCAACCAAACACAGGCCAGCTAATTTCTGAGGTCTTGCAAGAACTGCCCCATGTACAGTCAGAGGTCCCATCAGGAAAATACCTGTTCAAGAATGCTGGTCAGCATAGCATTAATGAGCATTGGCATCGAGACAAAGAGACTTCTCTGGGCACAATAAACAGTGGTGATACTCAACAGAAAATGCAAGATGTTCCTCATTGCCCTCGTTCTTCAGGAAATCAGTCTATGAAAGATGGTGAAAATGTTGCACAGATCTATGTATCCACCCTATATGTTTTTGTAGTGATTCTGAGATGCCTTAACATTGTGGTGCTTGTGGTTGTGCAGGTGCCGACATCATCAATAATGGCATCCAATGTGACCAGAATACTAAGCTGGGGGACCCTTCTATTTCGCCAGATCACACTGAAAGGATAGGAAATAGCATTGCTAAGGTTTTCTCGAAGAAATCAGTAAGCTGCACGGCAATTCACTGTTCTTACTTAGGTTTCTTATTTCTAGCACATTTTTCTGGAAGTCTGTAAGATCCTTGAGGACTTACAATTATAACCATGTCCATACTCAAGTAGACATTTTTGAAAACTTTTTTATTGTCTTGATTTGGCCAGAAAGAGTATTATTCGAAGGCTGCCTCCACTTTTGGGAAGACATGTGTGTCGATAGATATTGTTGTCCCTATTAGTTTTAGATCTCTGGTCTTTGCTTAGGTTTCTTGTGCCTAACACATTGCGCTGACTTGAGAACTTACAACCATTCCAATGCTCCTTTAAACATTTTTAAAAACCTTTTCATTGTCTTGATTTGCTCAGAAGTGTTATTCAAGAGCTGCCTGCACTTTTGGGAAGAAATTAATGTTGATTGTTGTTTTCTTTATTTAGTTTTAGTTCTCTGGTCTTTCTACAGGACATACTGCAGGATTTTATATATGTTTAGTGTTTTAGTGAAACAATCCCAAAAATGCAAATGACATAATAGCTATGCTCCATATATGGATGCCAGGAACTGCCCTTGTCAAAATAAAAACCTTAGCTGTTATTTAAACACTGGATTATGTTAGAATTTAGAAGTTTGGCACAGATAACTTTTTTCTATCTGTGGAGCTGAATCAATCCCCAATCTTCGTCCAAGACTCAAAATAAAAGAGAGAATGGTTTTGGGTGGGGGGGAACTCGTGATCATGTGTTGCCATAGATAGATCACATTCCATCTGGGTTGTAACCTCAGATAGTCCCCCTTTTGTTGATTTCTTACACTTTACCTGATGATGCTGCATTCTCTTCTGAACCATGTGGCCATAGAACGGATTCCCTGGCCTATCTCAATTTTAAGAACAATGTCTCTGTTCTTTCTGCACAGTGAGTGTGATCTTCTTTTGTTGAGCCTATCACTTGATCCAAGTAGGTAAGTGTGGATCTTTTGCGAGAACAACCTAAATTCCATATTATCTTGTTTCCGAGCAGAAAACAGTTTATTTATTGCTGACACTTGATCCAAGTAGGTAAGTGTGGATCTTTTGCGAGAACAACCTAAATTCATATTATCTTGCTTCCGAGCAGAAAACAGTTTATTTGTTACTGAATTGATACGGATCTTAACTTATTGTCACTGTCATAGAATTGTCCTTTGTCTTACACATTCAAAGGAGCTAGCATTTTGTGAGATTAAGTTGTAGATTTGGTGTTCATTGTGGGACAATGTATTTAGATCAGAATTAACTCCTGCTCATGTAATTGGTTTTATATCTACTATCTAGGTTAGGGTGCAAATAGCCTTCTTCAGTTTTCAACTTTTTCCATATTGAGTTCCACATGGCTACTAATCAGTTAACATCTCTAGAAGCTACTAGTTCGGTGAATGTCTGCTCTTTTTTTTGGAGACGAAACATTTGGTTCATACACTTTTTTTGGAAACTAAAAGGCCATAAATGAAAGCAAATGAATCATAGCTTTTCCCCGAACCATTGACCCTTGTTCGGGAGGCAAAGTTGATTCAGTCAATGGAACTTTATTTGCCCAGCACCTATTTGTAAGAACTGGGCTTGTTGGCTTATTATTTGAGCACAAACATGGTACACATTTGATCCAACATGGTGGGTTTTTTAGCATCCATTTTTTTTTTACAATTTTAGTTCCTTAGTATTTGTGTTAGAGACAATGTCAACTACAGAAAACTAGTAGTGGGTTTCTCTCAGACGAGTTGTTAAAAAATGGTGTATAATGGACTTATTGGTATTGTAGTTTTCTTGTTCATACAATGTCATTGGTAACAATGGTCAATATCTGGACAATGCTTACAATGTGGCTATGTTCCTTAAAAAAAGGTTTGCCATCAAAAGTTCCCTCATATATGGTTCTTTGGTTCATTAGGATTCTTACTATCTACTTGTGAGAATGAGCTTCACGCTTTGTGCTTGCAACACAAAGCAATGAATCTCGTGGTTTTGTTAACTGAATTGGTGGAGGAACCCCAAGGAGTAGGCATAGTGGTCAAGACTTGAGATTTAGAGGTATGCTCCCTCTTAGGTAGGTTCGACACCTCTCAGCTGCTATCAACTCTTATGGGGCTAATCCATATAGGGCAAAATGTCCTGGCTTTAAATGGGATCCCCACAAGTGGACGAATTGGTCCCCGAGGACTAGTCGGCATTAGGTTGGGGATAATTCCAAAGCCGGCTAGATACCTCGGGTATAAAAAAAATGAATTGATGGAGGTCTTTTAACTCCTCTAGTTTTGAAACCAATCTGCTCAGGGCTTTTTATGGCACTAATACAGAATTATATGCCAAATTAGTCTGACTTCGGATAAACTTACTATCTGATGGTTGAAGTTATATGGTACTCATGTTGTTACACTTTATGATTCTTTTGTTACAGAGCACCGTGGATTTGAAGCATTCTCGTGAGCTTAATTGTCCTAATACGCAAATCTCAGACAAAGCAATAGGAGGCAGCGAGCTTCATGAAGTTAGATCTGGTGAGAAGGCATTTAGGCTTAAGTCCAACGATAGACATCAGGCGTGCTCTCTTCATGATCGAGTTAGCAACTTAGAGGCCTTTGATGTATGTTATCGACAGCCTTCAATAGAGTACTCTTGTACTTTTGGATTGTTCGTGAGCATAAGTCTGATAGTTTCTTCTTTTTTTCTTTATGGAAGGTATCACTCAACAATACGAGCCCCTGCGGTTGTTTAGGTACGTTAAGCATCTCACACGATAACAACATGGATATGCAGTCGTTAATTGACATTGAGGAATTGCATGACAAGGAGCTGGAGGAGGCACGAGAGCACCGGCGCAAGTGCGAAATTGAAGAAAGAAATGCTCTTAAAGCTTATCGTAATGCACAAAGGGCTTTGGTCGAGGCTAATGCCCAATGCTCCCATGTCTATCGAAAAAGGGAACTCTACTCCTCCCACTTCCGATCTCTGATGATGGATAATTCTACTTTGTTTCGGTCCTCTAGTCTGCATAATTATGCTCGAAGAGGGCTGGATTACTCAAATATCATGTCTGAAGATCACGTACATCAATTACCCACATCCAATCATCAAATGCAGGCTGATTTCAATGATTATTACCAACAAAGCCATCATTCAAACGTCAAAGCTGCTGATGGTGCTCCTCAAATTGTGTCAGATAATGGGCAACATTTGGCTTCTGATCCATGTAGCGAGCTTGATTGTAGTACATCAGGGGCGCATGAACATGATAGGACAGCAGATGGAGTCTGCTCTCCGTCCAGTGATTTAAATGAATCGGTGGATGAAGATGAAGAGACAATTCCATTGAACCACAAATCTTTTCACTCTGGCCTCGATTCTCAGGGAAAGGAGGAGAGTTATGGACAAAGGGCAAAGCAGATAAGTGATGAGGTGAAAAGAAAGTTCCCTTATGATAGCTCTCAAGATTCTTTACTTCTTGAAGAAACCTTAAGGTCTCAACTGTTTGCAAGGCTGGGAACAAAAGCATTGTCAAAGAAGAGGGGGCCAACTCACAATACTGAAACTGCTGCTTTATCTGGTGTTGAACATGGTGGTGCCGCAGAGCAAGCTGAGATGAATTCTACGGATGTACCATTCTCCGTGGTGGAGAAAAGTCTGCATTCTTCTTGCGGAGGTAGCTTTGTTTCTATGAAGTCTTGTTTCAGATAGTCCTATGGCATATAGAGCTTAGGTAGTGCAGTCGGATTTTAACCTTTTTGGGGGGTAATTAAGTCAGATATTAACCTTGTATGCCTGGCACGACTATAGAGGGAAAATGTCACTAGTCACATCTTCTTTACTTGTGGTCCTTTAGGTTCCCCGTTTCTGTTCTTGCAATGTTTCACGAAATCTTCGTTGAAACTATCGAACTAAATTGGTGTTTAGTGTGGCATACTCGTCAGGTTACTTGATTGAAAGAGAGAGATGAAGCTATGAATGCATAATTTATTGCTTCATGTGAGTTGGGTGGAATGAACTTTGTAGATCTCCATTTCTTTAACGACCTCTTTTTCATTTTCGGGAAATTCTACTACGTATTTTATGGGGTTAACTGTTTAAGTTCGAAAAGTGCTATATATCTAGGGAATCAGCGATAGATCTGTCGCCTCCTGTTTGAGTGTATGGTCATTTTTTTGGTTCTGTTTCTATGCTTATGCATTTGAATTTTGCAACTATATTTGTTTGTTATTTTTATTTACTTGTTGTGTTGGGGTTTGTGGGAACTGGTGGGTGGCAGGTTTTTTGGTGGAGGTGGAACATCGTAGAGCCTGTACTTGTCGGTGCTTCCTATTATCCAAGGTTTTGGAGCATAGTATGGATCTTAGCTGTCATATTTTTCTATTGGAAAGGGCGGTTAATGAATTCCTACTGGTGTTGTGTTTACTCTGTTATGGTGAATTTTACAGTGTCATAGTTGTTGAAATAACCTCATTCGGTTATTTAATACCAAATTTATTTGTTTTTTTTATCCGTTTTGTTGAAAAAAATTAGGTGCTGATGGGGATGAAAAGATTATATCTGAGCTTCCTGTTCAGATCAACCTGGGCTATGTTGAGAACTTTTCTTCTAATTATGCATCTCCTACTGCTGATACAGCAGAAGGTACCGAATCATCAAGATCTGTTGCTTTTCAGTGTCCCATTCTAAGGAGTACATATGGTCATTTGAAGGTCACAGAATCAATCCCTTTAGTAGGTTTCAAGAGTAGAAATCAACAGCTTGGAAATATCGTTGGCAATGAAGAGAGCAACGGCTCTCCTGAAATCAGGTCAAGCATTTTGAGTTCAAGCTCGATGACTTTATTGAATATGTGTTCTGGGAAAGTGGGCTGTTACACCTCCAATCTTGAAATTGATCCATTTTGGCCACTTTGTATGTTTGAACTCCGAGGAAAATGTAACGATGAGGAGTGTTCATGGCAACATGTTAAAAATTACTCTTGCAGAAGTATTGAGAATTCTAATATTATCGGTATGGGCACTATTATAATATTTATGAATTTGGAACCTGAATTCCATTGGCCTAGAATAACTTGGTATTCATTTTCTTTTGAAGATTGTCAGGTTGGATCATCAACTCACAGAGGAAAACGTTATGATTCAACAAATACTTCCAAGGGTAATGGTTTTCAAGATTTGGCACCACCAACTTATCTAGTGTGCTTAGACATGCTGAAAGGTGATTTTCATCCCCATGGATCTGTTCTTGCGGGAAGTGGTGGGCTGTGCTGGCAAAAGTGTTTCAGCTTGTCCTTGGTTTTTTCGAGTTTGCTTGCTCCAGATTCACCGATAGACGAACCATTCTTGCATGGAACTCAAGCTCGTATTGAGGTCCAGGGGCGTTGGAGTTGTCAATCTCTGCATTTTCACCGTCTAAATGGCGCAATGGTTTGTCACTGCCTCTTTTATTCTCTTCATCCTTTAGTGAAATGGTTGTTGTTTCAACTTCTTTTTTTGCAATAACAATATTAATAAATAGATAAACTAATTAAAAAAGTAAAAAAATTGCTATTTCAGAAGACAATTATAGAAAGTATTTTGGGTCCATTTGGACTGTGGTATTTATTGAATTTTTTTTCGTCTTTTTGAAATTTTTTTTGCAATTTTGTCTTTTGTCAACTTTTTGTGGTTTATTGGTTTATCTCAACTAGAGATTTCAGAAAAGTTATAAATAATGAATCAAATTTGAAAAAGGTTCAGAAAAGACAAAAATAAATAAACATCAGAGGTTTTTGAGCTTATTCATTGTTTTTAGTGACATTTTTTTAACTTTTGGACATAATTTTATACTTTTTAGAATTCTTTCATCAAGAAGGAAAAAAAATGAATAGAGACAAAAAATAAATTTGAATAAATGAGTTAGGCCAAATACACAATTCCTTTTGGTTCGTGCTCAAACTATAGCTAATTTGGTATTTCTTGTGCTTACTGGTTGGAAAATTTTTAGCATTCGAAAGGGAATGTAGATTGGCTGTGTTATTTGCTTGATTGAGTAAGAATAGGGCTGCAAGCAATGGTACAAGACTTCTTGATGATGTCAAGGTTGGAATATTCTTCGATGTGAAATCTTGGATAATTTGGTTCTTTTGTTTGTCTTCATACAGCTCTACTAAACATTGCCCAAGTTCCCACTGTTTGTATTGGCCAGATGCTTCATTAGAAGTGGGTACAGCTATAGTTGTCCAGATGGACTATTCCTTTGAGTGAAATATGCTTTGTTCAGGTCGTTATATTCTGGCTCTTGGCTTTCAGGTGGTGCAGCTAGTGTGAAGGCAGCTTGCACACTTAGTTATTAGAGCAATAGAATTTGAAATAAAGTCCTCTTTAACTGAAAGAAAGGAAGGGCTAGAGGGCCTGAGGTGTTTGAGTAACACGTTTTGTAGATGTTATCATTTTCTATTGTCATGAGGAGAAGAATTAGCTGAGTTACTGCTATTGTGTGCTCATTTACCTTGAGGCAGTACATTGAAATTAAATTATGAAAAGAGTGGATGATCTGGTGGGGGAGGTGCATTAGCTACGAGAGTTTTTTCTTTTTAGGATAAATGAGAAATTCATAAAAAAAAAAAAAAAAATTAAAAAGTCAAGGAAGGCATACCTTCCAAGAGTAGGCAGTTTTATTCGTTTTTGGAGTGGGATCAGCTCCTATGGCATCTCTTTTGCTGCCTTTGGGATCTTCATTCAATGCTTTATCTATATTTTAAAGTGTGGTTGATAGGTTTGGAAGGAGATTGACAGGATGGCAACCTCTCGAAGGGAGGGGAACTCACACTTACCATTTTTAATACTCAATAGTACTCTTGTGGATTGCATACCTACTTCATGCCCTTTCACTATTCATGCTTTGGAGCCTGTTAAAGCATCCAATTCAAAACCAATTTGCAATTAGTAGAGAGGTTGCCAAGGCTCATTAACTAGTTTTGGAGGAAATAGGTTATCAATGTGGGACAAACTCGAACATTTTTTCCATTTTTCGCACATGCGACCCCTGACCCACACGTGGAGAGGTAAATAACGGATCTGTAACACGTGGAGCATAATGATTCAAGGTGCACTTAAGTCACAAACAACAAGACAATCAACCAAGAGTCTTATTCAAAGGCTGCCGAAATCTGAGCTATGATATCACTTTAAAGCACCCAACTCAAAACTAATTGGCAGTAAGGTGAGATGTTGCCCATGCCCATAAACTAGTTTTAGAGATAATTATTAATCCAAGTGGGATGAACTTTATGGAAAAATGTATCGAATATTCTAAGAAACTTTTGAGGGTTGTCGAATGGGTTGTGGCAATCAATTAGGTCGCCTTTTCAATTTGTTCACTCAAAGTTTGCGGGCAAAATCATTGTTGAGATACACATTACTAGAAGGTTTTTAATGGTGGAGGGTGACTGATTGAAAATTTGGAATGGAAAGTGGTGTTGGACTTTGAAGAAAATTTAGGGTTCCTATAGTATTGGGCTTTGGCACCCGAAGGTAGATGAGTTGGTAAGAGGCCACACTTGAGGAAATAGAGGTCATCTGTTAAACTCCTCTCAACCGTTGGGACCACCTGCACAAGATAACCATGGTCCTCATGGGTCTTGACTTGGGGTTTCTCCACAAGGGGTTCCTCATAATAGAAAATAGCGTTGGGCTTGGAAAGGGATCTTATCCAGTTGGACTGGAGGGGTTTTGTCACACCTTTTGTAGATGGTACCATAATCATTTGTCATGACTCACGAAGTGTAAGGATTAGCTAATTAATTCCAAATTGAAAGTTAATGAGACAAGGATGAATGTTTCTATTGGGAATATGCAATAGATAGAAGAGTTGCTAGTGCTATTGGCGTTTTCTCACACCCTTTGTTGATGGTACCATAATCATTTGTCACGAAGTGTAAGGATGAGCTAATTCCAAATTGAAAATTAATGAGAGAAGTATGAAAGATTCTATTGGGAAGTTGCAATAGATAGAAGAGTTGCTAGTGCTATTGGCCTTCAGATTGGAATCCCTTGCTATGGTGTATCTTGGATTGCATCGTTATCGAGGCTACTTATATAAATATAAATCGGTTGATATGTTGCGGGATGGAAGAGGTAGTTCCTCTCAAAGGATGGTGAACTCACTGTCAAGAGTGCTTTTGTAGCTTGTTTGCCTATTTCATGTCCCTTTTTCTAGTCCTGGGTTGGTGGTTGTTTTGATTGGCAAAGCTTTGGAAAAACATCTTGGGACGATTTTAACTACCATATGATCCAATCAAGGTTTGTCAAGTAAAGGGCTGTGGAGATATACGTTGCACAAATGTGGTTTATGGTGAAGGGTGGTTTATTACAAATTTGGAATGGAAATGGTGATTTTGTTCATACTGTTGGATTTTGTACACTATCTCAATGGTTTGTAATTTGTTATGAAGCACGCGTACTCCAAAAATGGCGCCGTACGATTACCGGCCACTGGTACGGCTTTGGTACGGCAAAAATCGTACTGGGTACTTCATAATCGTACCAGTACGTTTGCCTATTTGGGTACACGAGTGGTACGGTAATGGGTACGGAAATGGGTATGTGACTCATGTTGTAAATTATTTATAATTTTAGGGGTACCGGAGCAAAATGTTAAAATTTTATTACAAAAGTTAAAGGACCAAAAGTGTTATTATCTTATGATGCGTATGTGTGTGTGTGTAATGCATACGTAGACAATAGATAGACAGATCGATTGACAATCTGATTAGGGCTCAAACTCACACCGGTGAGCACCGATTACAGCGAAGGGGCTTGGCGATTTGCAACTGCTCTGGGCCTAACGATCCTATGTTGCCTTTTGTTGGTAAAATGGATTTATATTTTATTTTATACTATGAAACATAGTAAAAAAATAAAGTAAACTAAAATAACATTGACATACCCAGCTGTATCCATACCATTTTTTTGGGTTTTTCCGTATTCCGTACCTGTACCCCGTACCAGTACCAGTGCTTCATAGGTAATTTGAGATACGCGGTATGATTTTGCTATTCTTGGTTTTAAGTGCTGAAGTCAGCCCATTCATGTGCAATTCGGTAGGAGCTGTGTAATAATCATGGATGGTAGGTGCTCATGTGCTTCATGTGAGGGTATATGGAGTGAGAGAAATCAGTACGTTTTCCATGGAAGGGCTTGATCTTGAGTTCTGTGAATCTTATTTTTTCTTTTGCAGAATTTGCAGGTACTTAATGTTGGTTGTATCTTACATATTGTATTTTTTTTAATACTGGTTGCGTCCACCCGTTTTGTCTTTTTAACGGATTTATGTCGATCCAAGAGAAATTATACTTTCTTCCATGATATTGCATTATACCGTTATTTTGGGCTCTTTGTTGTCTCTAATAGACTCCATTCATTTGTCAAGAAATTACTGTAGAAAAATTGTTCCTGAGAAAGTTTGGTGAAGTAAAGGAAAAAGAAACGTATTTTCCTTCATGTGTTCATTTGATGAAATAAATTTATGGGAAAGTTAGAAATCAATAGTTAATGTGTAAGAGAGTAGTGCAAAAGTAAGATTCTTGCAAAATCTTGTGTTTTTGGCAGGACTTGTTTTGAGGGTGAACTAATCCTAGTGGGATTGTTGTTATGGGTCCCGTTACTTTTTTGCTAATTGAGTACATAAAAAATACAGGAAAATTAGATATTTTCGTACTTTCCTTTCCTTTCTTGTCAACTGAACGTGGCCATGAGATGCACATTTATGTTCCCTTCACTCCAATGTGTCCCTCTACTCTATTTTCTTTAATGTCATACCTATTAGGTATGGCTGTGTTGATGTCTATTGTTGCTACCATTTGTTCTAACTTCCTTTATCATTGCGGTCTGTACTTAGAATCAACTTGATCAACATTTTGCTGATAATGAAAAGTCGCTGGAAATGGCTCTTCTGATTCTTAACCAGGAGGTTAATAAGAGAAAGGGTAGGACAGAGGTAATTTTTCTAAAACACTCAGGATATCAATATTTTGTGTCATAAATCGTGCCTACTTTAAATCTTACTGTTTGTGTTATGGTTTCTAAATTTCTGGAATATGCAGGCTCTTAAAGTGCTTGCTCGAGCTCTTGAAGTCAATCCATCATCTGTGGTTCTATGGGTTGTTTATTTGCATGTTTACTATAGCACTGAGAAGTCAGTTGGAAAGGATGACATGTTTCTTTTTGCGGTATGTTGCTATCTGTCTCATACTTCTTTACGAGGAAAAATGGAGTTGAAGACCCATATTAATCAATTTTCAGCCTCACCTGGTATCTAGCACCATCTGGAGACCCCCAACTGCATTAGTTTAGTTTGGCAAGCCCTGATGTCAAAACCTGTTGGTAGGCATGAGTTCTCTGCACAGTGGAAACTCCCCGTTTCTTATTTTGGTGGTTTTGATTGAGACTAATGATCTATGTAGCACGGACACTCCTCGGAGGTCCCCGTACCTGTGTCGGACACTCCGGACACACGGACATGTTGGGGACACATTGAAAAACGTATTGGACACGCCAAATCCATTTGGCGTGTCTAATTAATTTAATTTATTTTTAAAGGGAGATCAAGGGCAGACATGGCGAGGACACGCCGGGGACACGGCAAAGGTGGATTTGTTATTTTTTTTAATTTTTTTGGGAAAACTATGTTATTATGTAATATATGGGTTAAAATAAAGGTTTACAATCCTAAAATATCGAAAAAGATCTACGTTTCATCTCCATCTCCGCATCTCTATACAGCAGTACGTTTCTTGCTCCAGATATATTTTTTCTTCAATATATTTAATCATCTCAATTATAATACATTCATCAGGATATTTCTTTGATTTGTATTGATTGTATTGTTGTTTTGTTTGAGTAGTATTAATGTTCATTCATTAATCATTATATAGTATGTATGTACACATATGCTATGTGTAAAAAAAATTTACTGTGTCCCCGCCGTGTCCGTATCCCTTTTTTTTTCAAAAATCCCTTGTCCGTGTCCCAATCCTTGTCCGTATTTGCGTCCGTGCTACATAGCTAATGATTTTCTAGCTAATACCTACTGCTAATACATATTTTCTGTCTTCATTAAACTGAATATTGCTTCTTTGAGTTCCTTTCATTTGTTATATATTGCAATATTTTAGGCTTGATCTGATTTCTTTGGGTGATGAACATGTTCCAAGGAGAGTATCTTCATTTTCTGGTCTTGATGGGGCCCTGACACTGCATCTTAGATTCCATATGAATGTGACAGGAAGCGCACCATGCCACTTGCATTCAAGACCTTCGCACCATCAATTTTCCTTGTCATTCAATTGCTTATGTTCTCTGCTTTTAAGCAATGAGAGTACTCATTTATATAGACTACTGTTTTCGTGCTCTCTTTGAGAATAAAAAAGTGAACAGTATGAACAGTATGTAACACTTTTTTTTTCCCTACAGGTTGAACAAAATAAAAGATCTTATGAACTTTGGCTTCTGTACATTAATAGTCGAGTACAACTTGAGGATCGGTTGGCTGCATATGATACTGCACTCTTGGCTCTCTGCAGCCATGCATCTGCCTCTGAGAGTGATGCAATTCATGCAAGTGCGTTCGTCTTGGACCTTTTTTTGCAGTTGGTGAATTGCTTGTGCATGTCTGGAAATTTTGGCAAGGCCATTGAGAAAATCTGTGAACGTTTTTCATGCACAAAGAATTCCGAAGACTCCCATCCTCTGTTGCTTTCCGACATCCTTCCATTCCTGACCCTTTATGACAAGTGTATTTTCTGGGTCTGTTGTGTGTACATCTTAGTGTACAGGAAATTGCCTGATGTTATAGTGCAGCAGTTTGAATGTGAGAAGGAACTTTTTGAGATAGAATGGCCTTCTGTTTGTTTGAAAGTTGAAGAGAAGCAACAAGCAGTTACACTGTCAGAGATGGCGGTTGATTCTCTAGCTCTATGTATAGACAGCCTATCTCTTGAAAGCGATAGCACACTCAAGGCAGCACACATGTTTGCTGTAAACCACATCCGATGTATATCAGTGCTTGAAGGGTTAGAATGTAGTAGGAACTTGTTGGATAAATACACCAAACTGTACCCTTCTTGCTTAGAACTTGTTTTAATGTCAGGACGCATGCGGGATTGTAACTCTGGGGACTTGAGTTTTAGTGCGTTTGAAGAGGCTCTTAGTAACTGGCCGGAAGAAGTACCTGGGGTTCAGTGTATTTGGAACCAGTATGCCGAATTTGCCCTCCAGAATCGTAAAATAGATTTTGCGAGAGAACTGATGTATCGATGGTTTTGTTCTGTTTGGCAGCTGCAAAATTCTCCATATGAAGTAGATTCCATGGGAGTAGAGAATTCCCATATCTCATTAGATTCAGCTTCAGCACTTGATATTGATGCTTGGATTTGTAATTCTACTGGGATAGATGTGGTGTTTGGACTGCTTAATCTCTCTCTCCACAAACTGCTTCAGAATGATCCCATTGAAGCTCGCTTAGCCGTTGACAGGGCATTGAAGGCCGTTTCTGCTGAGGATTACAAATACTGTGTTAATGAGCATGCCTTGTTTTTGCTTGCAAATGGTTCCCAATTTAAGGAAGAAACTTCAACCAGTGAAATAATAAACATCCTGAAAAGTTATCTGATTGACATTCGGATGTCTTTCCCCGCCTGTAAACCACTGACTAGAAAGTTCATTGAGTTTATAAAGAAGCCAAGAGTCAGGCAGCTAGTTAGCAATATATGGAGTGCCATGTCATCCGATATCTCTCTAGTTAACTCAGTTCTTGAGGTTTGGCATGGCCCATCTCTCTTACCAAAGACATTTTCCAAATTGAAGGATATGGTGGATTTTGTCGAAGCGGTTATGGAAATTTTCCCATCCAACTATCAACTAGCGATGAATGTTTGTAAGCTGTTGAGTAAACGGTCTGGCGTTGCTGATGTGTCATCTTCCAGTCTTTCCTTCTGGGGTAGTTCACTCTTAGTCAATGCATTTTTTCAGGCGGTTCCGGTGGCGCCGGAATATATATGGGTGGAAGCAGCTGGTGTTTTGCAGAATCTGACCAATATCCAGTCCATTTCGGAGAGTTTCCATCGGAGGGCTTTATCCGTTTATCCCTTTTCCGTCAACTTGTGGAAGTCCTATCTCAACTTATATCGGGTTACAGGAAATTTGAGTTCTGTGGTGGAGGAAGAGGCAAGAGAAAGAGGAATCAAACTTGAATTGACATATTAAGTATATGAGGTGGTGAAGGTAGCACATTCAAAATTTGTTCTGAGGAAAATTTGGGCAACTTTCTTGGCAAAGCTCATCTTGTAGATCTTAGAAATTCAGTTGTAAATCTCTGCAAATGTGGATTTTTTTGGTTCTAACCTGCAAAAGAGTTTGAGATGATAGACTTGTAAGATTTTGATACCAGTATAGGAACCTGAAGAGTTATACTGTGTAGGAGGATGTTGGTTAGGTTTTGTAGCTGTCGCCAATTCTGTGATGTTTTTGGTGTAAGGTTTTGGAAAGATATCGGATTGGGTGGAAATACTGCTGCTTCTGGTGTTGGTGTTGGTGGTGTTTTTACAAAGATTACAGATGTATATTACAGCTGGTGTTGGGTATAGTTTTGACTTTAAGCTGCTGCTGTTGTTTTTATGAAGATCACAGATGTATAATTTCAGAAAGTGATAAGGAATTGTTTCCAAAAGTTTTGATTTCAGGTCGTCGGAGAACTCTCTCAGAGCACATTAGTTTTGGTTTTTCCTTTTTTGCAAGAATGAGGAGCAGTTACCGGAGAGGATTTCATATCTGATTTCACGTATCTGTGGTGCTTGTTCATTGGTGCATCTGTACATGTTCATGACCTTGATCATGTATTAATAAATCAAGCTTCTAGAAATTAGTAGAGCTGCGCGCTGATTCGGACATTGGAAAAAAGTATTACCATATCAACTCTCTATACATGAATTTGACAGGTGAGTTTTGACTACATCAAAATTGTTATGATTTAGGTTTTCAACTTGAACTTAAAAAGTGATTTCAAGAGCATCAAGCTTTAGCTGCCGCTGAGGGATCTTTGTTCTAGCTTTTCTATTTTGTTTCTTTTTCCTTGTTTTCTCCTGTTCTTGTCTGATTTTTTACCCCAAAGAAAAGAAGAAACTTTCCCTTTCATTAGTATATTCTAAAGATGGATGGTAATTTTATCATCAGGAAACAAAGATGAAATTATAATCCACTTGCATTGAGTGGTCAATTTTGGATGAAAATTGACTTGGAATTCTGTGACTTTCCAAGGGTTGAGATTAGTAACTAGCTAGGGCTACTCTCCTATGTTCTCTACTAAAAGTTTAAAACAAGTTAGATTTTATTTAAAGCAAGAAGTAACACTTATTCTGGTAATTTTTTAGGTTATTCTATATTAGGCTCGATTTTATTATTGCAGATGTAACATGATTGCATGAGTGATATTGTCTTCGAATATCATAAATCTTAAATAATTTTTTTATCACTTTATATTTGAGAAATAAAAAGTACTGAGATTAGTTTATGAGTTACGCCCATTAGTTTTATGACTTTTAATAAATAATGATGTATATTTTACACAGTACTCACTCTCAAGAGGTTCGTTAGTTTAATTATTAACTTGGTTAGTTTGTCTGTTGAATATGAAAATTGAATTAGACAATATATTCAAGTGGTTTGCACGTCTGATGTTTGGTTAAAATTTTGAGGGAGTTTTTAGTTTTAGTCACACACTTCTTAGAACTTAAGTTTTCGTCCCTCCTGTCTAAATCAATTATCTTCCACTCCTTTCAAATATACCCTATTTTACCCTCACTTTACGTCAAGAGCGCCACGATATCCTTCCATGGCTTCTCTAATTTGGTGATTAAAGAAATTATGACAGGAAATCCGTGTAGTAATCAAGAAGGTTATGGCCCATCACCGAACAACTCAAAATCGTCCAAACTAGAAATTTTAGCCGTTGGTGAAATTCTCCAAAGTCCAAATATGTTGAACAAAACAAATATTCAAATACATTTCGGCTTTCGAGGGTGTTTTGCATGGCTCGGATCTATAAGTTCTTTACTAAATTAATATCGTAGTGTATTGTTAACGTATTTACGTGGAATCATTAAAATAAAGAGCTTCGAAAATGCTAAAATTTAAAATAAATATTGTATCAATTAAATATATACATGTCAAAATATTGAATACATTGTGCCCATTTTATTGAAACATAATAATCCAAAAGAATAGAAGTGTCATAAATTTTGTTGATTCGACGGACAAAGTGTATTTGCATTTTATGATTAATGTGAAGTTTTGTATTTACATAATGTATTTATTAGTTTGGCCATGATATGGTAAAATTGTGGATTTGTAAATAATGGTGCATATGTTGGTGTTCATGACGTCAATCGCAAGTCTAACGGGGTTGGAATATGTTTCTAGATTTCGTTCCCAATACAATGGGAATGTAGGTATGACAAAATATAATTAATTTATGTAAGATGATAAATATTCATACCTAACGCAATATAATAGATTTTTGTTTTACGCAAATCTAATATACCATCATAAAGTTAGTACACATAGTAAAATTTACCATACCATACAAGAACATTTTGTCGAAGATAACGAATAGTATGAAAATATTTTGGACTGAATAGTATGTGAACAATATACTTTATATTCCTCTTCATTTTGAATTACTCTGACCTCATTCAAATTTTTTTTGAAATCATGCCCACATTGATACATCACATTCCATAAATCGCGGACTTTAAATATATACATACACGGTAATTAAAATATATCTTTATAATTTTAAGTAAGATGAAAACTTACGTAATACTCAAAAATTAAAATTCCAATTTAAATAAACCTAAAATCTTACCATGCAAATTAAATACTTTCCGAACATATAACTTCACAAAACTTGAAATATACCATATCATAAGAATATTATACTATTAGTCAAATTCGTTTTAATCTATACAATAATATTATTGCATGATTACTTTTCGTAAAAATCATCTTGAACATGCCAAGTGGTAGACATTGGTTATTTTGTCATCAAAATATTAAAGTGATATATGTTATTTTAGAATCTTTTTCGAATTCAAATTCAATATTTTTTTCATATTTCACATATGATATTTTTATTCTAATAATTTTTTTACTTATCTATATCTTCACACATATACAAATATATATTAAAATATACATATACATAGCTACATATGTGTGTGTGTAAGAATATTTTAAGAAATACACACAGATTGATTTACAAAATAAAAATACAACTAGATAAATATATTCTTGCATAGAAATAAATTCTGGTCCATAAATAAATATATGATGATATCATTTGACGTTGCCTCTTATTTCAATTTTTAAAAGTAAAGTATCATCTCTTTATATTTTGTAAATACATTTTATAATAAGAAAATTTTAAACATTATATGAACTACGATTAAGATATTTGTATAGCTACAAAGTGTTTATTTTTTTTGTTAAACAAATTTTTCTTATTAATCTTTAAGAATTGTTACAAAGATTAAAAGGAAGGCAAGAATTTGAAATCACAATAACAAAGCACGAACGAATCCAACTATGTTAGAATCCACAATTGTAGACCAACGGTTCTGCCACCGTAAGAATATGCCTGAATCAGATGAAATGAGTTGAGGCCAGTCAAATTTTAATAAATTCGTCCTAGGCAGGTCAATATATTTTTTTATCCATTGCACAATCACTCATCTTTAAAGTTGACGAGTTAATTAATCTTCTACGTGATTTCAATTTTATCGGTCAAGTAGGTTGATTGTAAAAAATAAAACCAAATAAAATAAAATAAAATAAAATAACAAGATGAACAATTAAAATAAATTTCTTCTTTAGATTTTTTTGCATTTTTAAAATTCACAGTTAAAAATATAAAGGGGTCACTTGATGTTGAGAATAAGAGTAAGAAAAATGATGGATTATACTAAGTTTGTATAAATTTTGTTAGATGAGTAGTAATTGTTATGGCGTATGAATGTTTATCGAGGGATCGAGTTGAATGATATATGAATTATTGAATTTTACTTGCATTCAAAGTTAAATTGGATAAAAATCTTAATTATGTTGTAAATTTGTAATTTTAAACTCTTGTACTCATATGTAGATTATTGATTGGAACTAGATTTTTAAGTAGATTTTTGATAAATATCACGTTTCGGGTTTTTTTTAATTATCATTAATTTTTATATATTAGGTTATTTTTTGTTTGTTGTATATGTAGATAAATATCGTAGGTAGCATTAATTTATCAATTTTGTAAATTTTTAATTATTTTGTTATTCTATTTTAAAAAATATTGAGATTATTTTTGTGATAAAATGATGAGCAAAGTAACTAATAACAAGACAATTTATTTTTTAAAAATAATTTTAATTACTTTAAACTATCACAGTTCTAGCCCTTTAGATCCCTCATATTTCAGCAACATATTTTAATATTTAATTTTAGTTACTTTAGACTGTCATAGTTCTTAAATACTTGATCGAATTGAAGTCATGTAGACATTAATTTTGACACTTTACTAAAAAATTAGAGTTTAGAACAAGATATATTTCAAACTGTACATATTAGAAAACTACATGTTTTAGATTGCATTATTGTAATAGGTATTTATCATAAAAAATTTAAGGAACATATAAATTGACATAATAAAATATCTTATTTAATTTTACAAATTTCGTGCATAGGACTATTAATTGCTAGTTTATAATATAATATAATTACTATTAATTTTGCCAAACAACACAATAAGCTATTTTTATTTTTTCTTAATGAAGAAAATTTTTTTACTAAGCACAACAAGCCGTAAAGAAGTGCATGCTTTTAATATATTTATTAATACCGTATTGTATTGGAAGAAAAAAATACTTTGAATTTTACATATTGTATCAAAAAATATATTGGTCAATACTGAATAATTTGGTCTATACTAGATATTGGTTGGTACACAATTTTTTTTGAAATTTTTAATTATTTTCTTTGTAATTATATATAAATTGAGACTAGAAAACAATACACCTGAAAATTATGTTTAATAATTTGCTTTTAGTTGTAAAATCTTATTTTATATGTTTAATATAATATTTTTAAAAAAATATTATTTGAGAAATCCTTATTATTTTTTAGCACTAAATACTAAATGACAAAAATGGCAAGTTTGCGGGTGTTGGTTTCTAATACCTGCCGACATCCATCTTATTATCTAGGGGCCGATTGGATGGAGTTATATTTTCAGGGGGATAAGTTATAAAGGGGAGATAAGTTATAAAGGGGGTATTATTTTTGGAGG
>JABCMJ010026862.1:0-10864 GCA_014822125.1 Arbutus unedo | reverse complement strand
TTTTTTTGAGAAATTTAACTTATGTTTTTTTTCCTAGATTTATTTGGTAAAAACAAATACTCCATTAATTTACAAAATTTATAACGAATTTACTAAAAATTGAAAAATCTAATTACATAGATGCCGAATAATTTTTGCGGCTGTGTCGCCTGAAACTCTGTTGCATCTGTTCCGTTGTCGTAAAACCCTTTCATTAGGTTTTCGGAAAAAATTCGATCGCATTGAATTTGGAAGAGAAATGGCGGACGAAGCAAACAGAGCGGTGCGTAATTCTCATCCCCTCTATATACGCAGGAGAAATATGTACATAATTTCTGTTTGTGCAACTGATATTATGAGCGTTTGATTAGATCTTGTAATTTTGGTACTGAATTTGTGAACAGGCGTTTGTGGAGATTCAAGGTCGCTTGATTGAAACTACTGGAAAGTTGAAGCAGGTGATTATCTTTAATGATTCCTGTACGTTTTTTTTTTTGTGGTACGCAACTGTTATTAGAACTGTGATTCTAGTTAATAGTGCTGTGAACTTGCCATTCATGATTCAGTGCTATCTATGACCGCATAACTATAGGAAAACTGCATAGTTGTCTCTATTTCTCGCATTTCACAGGAGAACATCTCACCCTTTGTACAAAGTTTGGTGTTTTAGTGGCACTGTGTTCGTTGTACCCAAAGGAGTTTGGTAACTGTGAACGAAACTGAGGATTTTGGTCCACATTAGAGGCTTGAGATAAAGATTTTGATCTCACCCTTTGTCTAGAGATTATGATAATAGTACTTTATAAAATTAGAAACTATGAGTTTTGTTTGGATTCGATTTCGAGATAGGAATCTTTCTGGCAGATCTTATAAGCAAGCTGTTTTGTGACTTCCATACTTACTCTATGCTTGGTGGCTATGCTTAGATCAGTTTTCGGGGGAAGCATTATTCTGTTACATGGCCTCTGCCTTATTTAGTTCTGCAGTATGGACGTTATCCTCAATGGTTCCTTTTTGTTACCAAATCTGTTCAAAACAAATGCCATAAGCGCGGGCTTCCCAATCTTGTTTGCCATGTTCCATGGTACTGCCAATGGCAATAGAATTTCATTTGGGTGTCTAATATTGGAATTGGTAGGCATGGGTAGGCCTTTGGTATTCAAGTATTACGTTGGAGGATGGCCTTTTTTTGGGTTGTCTAGAGAGAATGCCCAATATGTGCTTATCAAGATTGGCTTATAGTTTGACGGTTACTGAAGTAGAAAAAGATTAGCTTGTACTTTGATAATTTGAATTTGTTCATATTTAACCTAAAATCTCTGCCAATTATGGTATACTCTTCAAAACCATGCAATTTCCAATCATGTCCCCTGTGGAGAAGGTTTTTTTGGTAAGTCAATCGAGAAGTTATGAGCTCATGTTTTGTTTCTGGCCTCATCAACATGATGCTTTTAAGGACTTTCGACTTGCTTTTGGAGTTAACTCTTTCTAAATCCTTTCATTAGCAATCTTAATGATATGTCAACAGCTAGGTCAGGATAATGGCTTGGGAACTCTGTCGTCCTGTCAAGACTACTTGATGATGTTGAACTTGGGCACCTCATAGACTTACCTTTAATTGCTTTTGGTGTCCTTTGCGACCTTTTAGGTTATGGATGCTTTTGGCACCCCAACTTTACCCACCGCTAAACCTTGTGAAACTTGTTAAAGTAATGCGAGGGTGACAATCTGGCCATTCATGATTCTAGAAAAATATTATTCAGAAATTCAAAAAAGATCAACAAAGTACATGGTTCTGACCATATGGCATGAAATGAACTTCAGATCAATCAATGCATCCAATCATAGGACAGACGACTTAGTGATAAGTTGGCAAATTTTGTCCCGACTATGCATAGGAAAGATTATTTTTGGTGAATTCTTATCTCAAGTTGCAAGCGATCAAGTAACCTTAGGAAAATAACGTGGGATGGGTCATCATTTTGCCTTTAGGCAAAAGGCAAGCAAAAGGTATCTTGTAGAAAGCAATCACGCGAGATGGCCCGAGAACATTGTTTTGCTTATAGTCAAGATGTAAACAAAGGTATCCTGTAAAGATAGACAATGTGGGATGGGTTGATGACATGTTTTGCCTAAAGCCATGAGGCAAACAAACAATGGTCCTGTGAAGAGAGACCACATGGGGTGGGTCGATGACATGTTTTACCTAAAGCCGTGAGGGAAACAATGGTATCCGACAAAGAGACACCACGTGGGATGGATCGATGACATGTTTTGCTTAAAGCCATGAGGCAAACAAAGGTGTCTTATGGTGATAGACACATACAACTAAGGGTCATCGCTTAGCCAGTGGGCCAAAAGTCTGCCCGAAGCCTGCCGAGCTTTAGCCCGACCGAGCTTAAGTTCGACCGTGCTTAAGCTTGACCGAGTTCGTTTGTTGGTCGGGCTTGGCCCAACTTGAATAATGGTGGGTTGGCTTGGGCATAGGGTTTTAAAGACTGGCTTGCCCATAAGTCTGGCCCTTTAGCCTGCCCATTTGCCCACATGTTTTTTTTATTCTTTACAAAATCTCTCCTATAAGATTAGTATAAATATGTGAGTAATTGTTCTCAATATTAAACCAATTCAACGATTCTATTCTTTTCTCTATCTCAAACTCTTCAACCTCTCAAGTCTCTGCTCTCAAGCCCTCATAAAAACAGTCTCAACTCTCAAGCCTTTGTCAACAAAAAAAGAAGAAAGTGTCTCAACTTTGTAGCACTTAAAGCTTCAACTCTCAAGTCCTCAAGTCCTCAAGTTTTGAAGTCTCAAGTCCTCAGAGTATTAGTTCTTCAATATTAGTTAAATCACTCTCTTTTACATTAATATTTGCTTTCATCTTTATCATTTATTTATTTTCTTTGTTAATGGTTTATGTGAATTTTATTTGTTAAAAATTAGCATGACTAGTCACAATTATTCACTTTTAGATGAAAATTGTTTTAGTGGTATAAATTTAATATGAAATTTGAAAATGACTTTTTAATGACCTGTGTAATTGATAAAGTTTTTATTCTTTGTGTCAAATTCTAGTAAACAAGAAACATAAAATATTTTAAAATAAAAACCCCCGCAAGCCCACCTGAACCTGGCCAATGGACTGGTCTGGTCTTATAATTTTTTTAAAGAAGCCCTACCCGCCAAAAAAGCCCGCCTACCCAAGCCCGCTGGCTGGCTTGGGTTGTGAACTCACGGGCCAACCCGCCCCCCCCAATGATGACCCTTGTGTACAACTGATCATCATCAGTTTAAAGGTATTCTGTAGAAATGACTATGCGAGATGAGTCAAGATCATCGTTTCTGTTCAAGCCATGGGGCGATGGTAAAATTCTGTGGTGACCACGTAATACTGATCATCAGTAGACAATAGGTAATTTCCATAGGTATCCCATAACAACGACCTTGTAAAATGGAGTCCAAACAACAACTATAGCTTTGTCTCCGAATGCATTTCAAGCTGGTATCCCAAAGTTCATGACCACATAGGATGGCTCGCATCAACATCAGAATACCAACCAGCAAGCATGACTTTGGAGGCCTCAGTACAAGCGTTTGTCTTCCAGGAAGTATTTTATTTTATCAGTCATTTTCACATCATGAGCACGCATTAGTTATTTTCAGTTCTGTCAGTCTTTCAAAAACATAGAGTTGAAACATCCAGATCTGCGCATTCGAATTTCATAACATTTGGGTATTACCGTCAATATTTATGCTAGTCTTTAATTTTCATTCAATTTTGAGCAGGAAACTGTTTTAACTAATTTTTCAAATCACATACGACAATGA
The DNA here is from genome assembly GCA_014822125.1 of Arbutus unedo. Lineage (NCBI taxonomy): Eukaryota > Viridiplantae > Streptophyta > Magnoliopsida > Ericales > Ericaceae > Arbutus > Arbutus unedo. The sequence continues at coordinate 7,060 of JABCMJ010026862.1, read as the reverse complement.
TTCGTTATTTTGTAGTACTTATTCATCTATTCACTTATCCAACTAGTCAGGAGTAGTTTGATCATCCTGTGACCAAAGTTGGTTACCTCGTGTCACTTTGTTCAGTCCCATTATAGAAGTCGATAGACTTTGAAAATCATTTCTAATAACATAGATTTATCACATTTTGCATATCTAAGTCTCCCTCCAAGGTTCATGTAAAGCAAGTTCTGTATAATTGTCAAAATTTACCCATATTTCCTTAACCAACGTTCTACTTGTTAGGATAACTCCGGGATTACTTCCCCTCAAAAGCGATCCATGATATATCTTAGTTTTCATTTCAAGGGTCCCTTATCAGGTTTCGTCTTCATTTGAGGTCAGTTGACCTTTCATAGTGTTTTTAGAGGTTCAATTGAAAAAATGTAGTACTACAAGGCCGTCGTGGGGTGCTAATGTTTTCCCCGTGTAACAGTAAACTTCTGAGCCCATATCTGGATTTTCGTAGAATAGTAAAAGCATGAGTCACAGCATTTTTGGGCTTTGGCTCCAAACAAAGTGAATAATGGTATTTACACTGTTATTCTATTTTCAAAAATAAGTTAAGTTATCTTCCTTACCGGTAATTTTAAGGGTGACCCGGCACACCTAAACTTGATGGCTTGTGGTGACTTTAATATTTTCCACTACAAGGTATCAGTGATATACCAGTCGCACATGGAACTTTTGGTCTCCATTATGAAGGTCCTTACTCCTCCTCCTCCTCCTGTTAACTAAACATAGTGCGCTGAGCTTTGATATCAAGATTAAAGAAGAAAGGGTCGGGACAGGAAATCAGCGGGTGCAATATCTTTGTTTTTTGGTTGTGACAAGGGGACTTTGGGTACTGATATAGCCTTAGATTGGAATTTCAAATTGTCCACTATTATCTGCTTTTAGCTTCAGTATAGGTTACCACTTACAAGTATGCTGTGCCCTGACTTTCTTTGAATTCAGAGAACATCCTTCCCTTCTTTATTATTCCCTTTGGCGGGAGCTGGGTTTTTTGAAAGTTAACAATTTATACATGCATATTTAAAAGGCTATCGCAGTATTCTTAATGTTAGTTTTTTCTTTCCCTTCCTCGTTTGCGTGGCAGGTGAAGTAGAGATGCTATAAGGTCTAAATCATTATAGGCAATATCGTTCATACCTTTTCCCATAGCTAAATTAATTGCGGGACAGTGTTTTAGTCAACAATGGATAGTCATATGGATTGAATGACCCAAAGAAAAACGAAAGTAAAATTCGTCTCAAGTTTGTTTCCCATTGCTTTTCAAATGTACCTATGTGCCATATCGTGAACTTTTTGGTCGGTGTTTTTGCGTCAAGCATGTGCGTAGTTGAGTAAAAGCAATGCGTTTGCCCTTTTCTTTGATAAGTAGATAGATGCATACAAAAGGAGATGTCAAGGGGTGTCACCCTATTTCAATAAGAAAACCAGTAAGCTACAGACAAAAAGTTATAGCTTGTAAACCATCTCCAAAGTGAGGTTCTCCTATTAAATCAACTAAGAAAAGGAGGGAGCTGGACAAAAAATCCTCCTTAAGCATAAAGTAAAGGACCTAATAAATAGTAGCTTAAGCTGATGCATAGCCCTGTATGAACATCCTCAATTTCATTCCATTCCTTTCCCTCCATAAGCACCGCATTAGACATACAGGAGCAACTCTCCAAGCTTTCTTGGCCTCTTCAACTGACCAAAATCCCAAGACACCAAAAACCTAGAAAATCAGATCCCACATCTCTCAAGCTACCTCACAATGCATCAACAGATGATCCAACGATTCCTCCACCTTCTTGGACATGCAACACCAATTAGGCTAGCCGCCCTTCCCCCCTCCCAGCAATGTTCGCCTGAAAGCATACATGCAACGCCGACTGCAGTATCAGAATTTCCCAGCTCATACTGTATTTTGAGGATGAACCCTTTTTGTGTTGAGCTTTTGATTCTTTGACAGTATCGAGTACTTGCAGCATGAAGTGTGTAAAATTTGCTTCCAGTAATATGTATCACTTGTTATTGAATGTTAAACTTGGTGTTTAGTTCATTGTGTAGAAGGTTAAAAGGCTCTATGTTGAAGTTGAGGAAAACCTTACACTCGTGTTTACTTGTTTCCAATTTATTTGAAATTGTGTTGTAAAAAAGTTGTATTTTATAAGATACAAGGAAATGAAAAGTTGTTCATTCATTGCACTAGTAGAATATATGGGCTGCCAACTAGGTTTGAATGAGGGGGTGTGCAATTCCATATCATTTTTTTATAGCTATAAGATATTGTTGTAGTAGTACTGTCAGATTAATCATCTGTGGTTGTACTTATACTTTGGTGTCTTATCTTGTCTCATGGCTTGGTTTGAGTTCTAGCATTTAATACAAAAGATGAGAATTATCTTTTGACATTTTAACTGAGATGTGGAATCCATGAAATTCAGGTTCAGAACCAAGTGAGAAACAAAGAAGGGGAAAGGAAGCGTGCTTATTTAACATTGGAGGAGCTGCGACAGTTGTCTGGTGACACTAATACATACAAATCTATAGGTATGAACATGGAATCACTACCTAATTTCAAATGGCTTGCTTATCATTTCATGGTAGTGTGTCCACAGTTACAACCTTTTTTCAAAAAGAGTAAATGCATAGTTTCTTCACAGTTCGATATCATGGCCCATCCATTGAGAACTTGTTACAACCTTTTTGCATTATTGAGAACTTGGTTTTTTTTGTTGACGTTGACATCCTTGTTTTGCAGGGAGAACGTGAGTTTCGGACAACCCTATATAAAGATGAATAAAGTGCTGCTAATCCTGATTCAATTTGTTTGGACTTGATATGAGATGCTTTCATAAGTTTGTTTGTTCTCCCCTTATTTTCCTTGTAATTTCTATTTATCGCTTTACTTTTTCTCCACGTTTAATATTGGCCAGGTTTGTGTTAGAACCAAAATCAGTTTTAATGGAGGAACAGGAACAAAAGCTCAAGGATAGTGAAACAGCCATTGCTTCCTTACAGGTGTCCTCTTTTCTTCCTTTGTTTATCTTTACATATTCATGTCTTCAGCTTATTCCCCGTTTTGATATGCAAAAGCGAAGTTATGAATGCCAGTTCTGCTCATGTGAACTTTGTGTAGGTTTTAGTATGCAGAAGTTTAATATGTAGTCCTGCCTTGCTTTGATGTTTGGTTTTACACTTTATTTTTCGATGCTCAAGAATTCATTATATCCACTCCTGAGCTAATGGAATTGCAATACTGGATTGCGGGAAAGAAGTACTATCAATCTTTTGGCTGATCTTTAGTTTCATGATCGGCCAAATTAGATGTGTAATAAGTAGTTGGATTATGAAAGCCTGAATCTGTTTGGCTGATGGCTTGAATTTATTTCGTGGAAGGCCCAAATTGATGTGCAATAAGTTTGTGGACATAGCCTTAATCTGTTGGCTGGACGTTATTTTCATGAAAGGCCACATTAGATGGGTTATAAGTTGATGAATTATAGAAGCCTTGATATTTTGATGATGTCTGCACATTTTCTCACTAGTTCTGTAAAAAGGTTGAGTCTGTCAGTTGAGGGACTCATGAACAAATTTGACTTTAAGTATCAGTATAGATGTGTCACTGTCAATTCGAAAGTCTGCTGACTCTGGAAGTATGAAGCTCTTTTCCTTCTCTTCTTCCCTTTTTATCTTGAATCTGGGGGCATTGCGTGTATATTACAAGTTATGTAACCATATACAATGAGAATTCATAAATTCAGTATGCCAATACTGTGCGTGACATAGATATGTTAGAAAAATATGGTATACTTGTGTTACTGTCGTATTAAGACGATGAAATCGAAATTGCTAAAACCATGAAATGATAGAACTTGAAAATCGATTAAAGTGAGTAAGTCTAATGTTTGACACAGTCCTTAAAGACAGATTTGTCCCTGTGGTGTCTACGGAGTCTTTGGATTTCTATCCCAGGATATAATGATCAAAATCCCACAGAAGCAACACTATGATTGATGGTTCGGGAAAACCAACTCTATGTTTTGCACTCTCATATACAAAAGCTTGGACCGAAGCTTAATATGTGAATGATGGACACCATATAGTACTGGATTACTCGTGATTTTTTGGAACAAATAATGAAAGTTATTTACACAACTGTTCTTGTAAACTGCTGTTACTGAATGGATGCAACTCTAGGCATATATAAGTCCAATAATTAAGTAGGCATCTTGTAGTTGCAGATTGTTTACCATAATCTCCTGTAGTTACAAATAATAATGAGAAGCCGGATGATCTGATGAGGTTTGATCGTAGTTGAATTTTGTTCGGTCTCTCAGTGCTTGCTTAGTTTGCTGATTCATAGGCTTCTCTATCCATCACTCTTTCGGTAACTTCAGGCAGAGCTCAAACCCCTGGAGTATGACATTTTGTAAATCTTAAGGCTGTGCTTTTCGAACTAGTGTCAAGAAAGAGAAGTGAATGGGTAGTAATTGAGAAAGAAACTGCAGTGAAAGTAGTAGTTAATTTCTTTTGTTTGGATTTCCAATGAAAGAGAAAGGGTAAGAAAAGGAAATTAACTTTGTTTCATTATAAAGAGAAGGGAAAGAACATGAAAGGAGACGTAAAGAGTGAAAAAATAAAGGGAAAGTATGAAGAAAGAACTGTCACCTGATTCTCCTTGACTTCTTTTTGCCTTTTTCTCTCAAAGTAGGAGACGAAGATGCACAGAGAAGTGCGAAGAAGATAATTTTCTCCTTTTTTATTCTCTTTCTTTCCTTCGGTTCCAAACACTCCCTAAATCATACAGAAAATGCTACTGCTCTAAGCATTGAGCTAAGTGTCACCTCTTCCTGTAGTCTATCAAAGCCAATTAGGCATTGTTTGAACTTGAACTTGAACTTGGATCATGAATCACTGTAAAAAGCAATTGATTGAATACTTTTCTATGAATAAGCTGTTTTTTTGGCAATACAGATATCAAAAGAGTACTTAGAGAAACAGATTGCGGAGGTGGAGAACAACCTGAAGGAGTTATTACAGCAAGATCCCGGTCTTGCTCGTCAGATAATGTCCATGTCGGTAATGTAGTATGCTTAGCTTATGTAAGTTTCTGCATCTCTTTTGTCTTTCAGATGCAATCCAAGAACTAGAATCCTAGTTATTTGTCTTTTGCTCAGATTATATTGGTCTGTTGAATGCCGCCCTACTTTCTCCTTGGAAAATCTATGCCCTCAAATTGTTGTCCTTCAGTTCAGCAAATCAATTTTACTTCATATTAAGAGGGTCACTTTCTGGTATCTTTGTTTTCCTGCTACTGTTTCCAAACATGGCAATCTCTTCTTTTTTCTTAGGCTACTCAGTGATATAATGGTGGTGTTGACCACCCAAAATCAAGGTTTGACCATTAAAGAACTTGAATTCTTATGGAAGTTGGTTTCTGTCAGACACAGAAGTAGATATTTAGCCCAGTTGGCTGGTGGTGAACCAAGATGTTTGGCACAAAGTTATGTAGAGGGTGGATTGTTTCAGTATGTTTCTCGGGACCGTGGTATGCGACATGCTCCAAATTATGGTATGTTAGGGGTAGGCTTCAATTGCAACAAGAGAATATGCTTATTTCAGAGGTAAACATTCAATGAAATAGAGTATATGTGGATTTGTAGCTCACTACATTTTATCTTTTTCTAGTAGGACAAGTGTTAAAGCATAAGCTGGAAAATAGTTTGGGATTGCTTTTGATCGATGAACTCTCTATTTGGATCCTAAATTTACCGTATTTTGGAACTAAGCATTCCAAAATGTAATTTGCTACGATATTAACTGTTGGGGGTAATGATTTTCTGTAACGCGCGCAATTTTGATTTCTGAATGTAATACTAGAACATGCAGTACCACAATGGTCCTGTTTGTTTAGGTTGGAGAATGTCCAATACAGTAAGCTAGGATGTTGGCAATGTCCCAATGAAAAGACTCAGCGCCTTCGTATTTGAATCCTCTGTTCTGGTTGGCGTAAAGGCCAAAGGGCATGTTTGATGCAAGTTTTGGGGAGTGAGATCAGACTCCCAGTCCCGTAGGTTCCCTAATCAACTAATCTTTTGTTTGGTGGGCAAAATATATTCTTGTGAACTAATAGTACGATGGAATTCCTAATCTCATATATTTAGTAGATTGGTCATTCCATGAGACGGGTGGTATTGTCAGTTCCAATCCCCTCCTCCATTGTATATGTTGACGAAAATAATCCTTTATTACTTTTTTTCAGCCAAGCAGTTCCTTTATATAACTTAAAAGGCTTATAGACCCCATATTGATTGTTTAGTCAAGAGCTAGTCAAGAAGTCATCTAAGGGTAAAAATGGAATCATTGATATTAATTCAATTCACTAAAACAAACATGTTATCATATTTGTTTTGGTAAAACTTATATTCCTACAACTAACTTGTAATAAATTTATTATAAACTTGTTCCAAATATGTTAATTTAAATGCATGATAAATTGATCCATGTATAATCCAACTCGAACTGGTTTATGGGAGGGGACCGGGGGGGAGAAGGAGATTAGTTGTTTGTAGGGGTGAAAATAAAAATCGGGAAATCGGATTAGATAGGAAAATCAGACTGGACTGACGGTTAGAGGATTGAAAATTTTTATCCGAGCCAGTTTCGGTTTGAAAGTTTGGAAAAATTGATTTTTCGGTCCGGTTTTAGTTTGGGAGAATACAAAATCAGTTCAAACCAGACCGGACCGGATGTGGTATAAATGTAAGTATGTTATATTTTTAAGTTTACGTGTTATAACTCATTACTCCATTAGTTATTTAATTTATTAGGATTTACAACTATTACTGTGTACTGGAAATGAAAAATCACTAGGCTGAGAATAAAAAATAAAAGTAAGTTTGAATTGTTCAATCGTTTAGAGTACAGTTCATGAATTTTTACCCCAAACTGTTAATTTTGACTTCTTTTTTATAGTTGGCTCGAAATATTGTCCAAAAATCAAAAAGTCCAAACCAAACCGAAATCGGTTCAAACCAATTGAAATCGG
>JABCMJ010026854.1:0-10858 GCA_014822125.1 Arbutus unedo | reverse complement strand
CTCTCTCTCTCTCTCTCACGAAACAAAGATTTGAATGCAATCAGTAAACAAAGTTTGCAATCATTTGTGAACTACCATCTCTAGGAGACTCTTCTTCCATAGATCTGGATCTTTTTTTTTTACGAGTTCAGAACCAAATATATGTACAGATTTTTTAAAATCTGTCCGTTCTGAACTAACCATTCCTATGTTTACTTTTTTTTGGCAGGAAAACAAATTCATTGGCAAGGAAAACATACAGGTACAAGTGTTATTTTTAAAATCAATCGTGTGGCACTGTAGCAAACAAACAAATCATATATATATGAAAACTTTATCGTGTGTGGCTTCTACTGTTTTTTAGTACATGTTCTGCATTTATTTACTCTGTTATTTGTTGTGGGTTTATGAATAAAACTGAAAATGGACTTGAATTAGCATGTTGCATTCGACAGTCGGATAAATGTTGCACTGAAAACAAAACTAAAAGTGAAACAATTTGTATTCAGAAATAAATGTTATTTCTAACATTTAAGTACTAACTAATTAATTAGTCGTATATTTGATTGAAAAAAATCACTAACTAATTATTTTTTTATTTTGTAAAGTATCTGAATAAAACATTTAAGAGAATCTTTTAGTTTAATGTATCCATGATTTGTGGCATAGTTTTCAATTTAAAAAATCGTTGAAAAAATATTAGTAGTTGGCATAGAATTCATGGAATCCACATAAGGAAATGTAAATTTTAAAAGTCTCTCGATATAATATTTCTATCTTTTTAACTTGAATAATATTCGTAACTTCGTATGAGTACACTTGCATTCATAATATATACAAAATCAATCTGCCTCATTCATATATTGGAATTCGAATTTAGAATCATAATTTATCATTTATCATATAATGCATGAATTATGCTTTTGAATATAAAATCTTCCTTCTTGGGGAAGTATGGTATATTCCAATGGGAGATGGGCTCCTCTCCGCTTTAGAAAAAACAGTTGATAACATCTAATTTTGTTATTTTGTACTCTTTTGCCAGCCTACTTTATTACTCATATTTCATATTGTATATCTTATCTAAAAACTTAGCCAAATTAAAAATTATTATGTGATTCAAATGCCAAAATAAATTTATATTGAGCCAGTCTATGAAACCAGAATTATTAAAAGTTACCTATGAAACCAAAAATTGATGAAAAACCCAAATAAAAAATTGAACACAATGCATGTATCTTTCACTTCATTTTTGTGCATGTCTTTAGTTTAATTCAAAACGTGCACAGATTTTAAAATAGACATAATTGGCTCAATATTTACGCTAGCTTAGTCCGAATAATATGAATTGATACTTATTTTTAGTCTTTTTACACCTTTGTGATTACATGTTAAGTTTCTTCTCACTCTTGTTTCGTGAACCCTTCGCTAAGCTGCAAAACACCCAACACTGAGTTAGTGCCGATCGGGACATCTCATGCTATGTACACCAAAACAAGTATTGCGAAATATTTTCAATGGACAACTCATGCATTCATTCTTTTGCATTTGTGGTCGCATGTGATTGATTGTGTTCACTAAATCACTTTTACATTACAAAGTTGCCAAATCGTAACGTGTACACGTTTGCTTTGGTGTCCTACACATTGTAGTGCGGGAGGTGCACTAGAGCCCCCGGATCCCGACACATTCGTTTAAACCTTTTGTCTCCCCATGTAAGAATTGGAGTTTTATAAGTTCGAGTAACTTTAATCCGCGTGACTACATATTCCTAAGGTGCGGGCACTTGAATTCAGAAAACTATAACTGTTAGAAATATAATGAAATCATATTAATAGCTATTCTTGGAAATATCTGAAACTTAATGAAAGAAGAATAAAAATGGAAACGAGAGTAATGAAAGGCATACAAGGCTCTTGATGGTTTCCCACTGTGCTTTTGGTCTTTGTACCTTGTTTGAGACTTTTCATATATGGGTAATCAGATGGAAGAATTTAACTAGTTATCTGTTGAGTTGATATTTTGTGGTGATATTTTTCTGTGTTACACTCTTTAGAGTTTCAATGTGGTTTTTATATTGTTACAAGATATACAATTTTATTGTCCATTATCGTTCGCCTTAATGTTTTATATATCTTATTTAAGCTCAAAGGTTCAACCTTTCTTTTTGTACTCACCGCGAATGTCTTATTTTGTTAGAAATTAGTTTTTGTGCCTCGCCATGTAACTAGAATTATATTATGCAGATAATATCCAATCTTGTTGCATTGAAATATGGCGAAGTAATGAACTTTAGTTGGATGATGTGCATTTTGAAAGCATAAACTTAATCTCACTCCTCCATGACATTTTACAGGTTTTTATGCTGCACAAATATGTTCTTCATGGATATTTCCGAACAGTCTTGATGAAGCGCGGAGATGAAGGAATGTAACGGAATGTTTATGATGTTTCGGAGCATTTCCCTTGTCGTCAACTATATCATGACATGTTAACACAACACATGGATGGCTTCTCCGCTCGGTAGCCACTCACTTCTCAAAAATATTTAAACGAGAACAGACTAGTAAAATTCTAAATTTGAAGCAAGTCTCTAGTTCTTGGGTTGTTGGAGAGTTACTTATTGTTGGGAGAAATGTAGTCGATACTCCGTGGGAAAGTCTAAACTTAATTCCTGGTGATGTTCTATCATAATATTGTAATATCATACTGTCAATTAGAAACTCCAAGTTTCATTGATGGGTGTGACCTCAGAACATCACCAGGAATTAAGTTCATACCTTCCCATGTAGGATCGAGTATATTTCTCCTTGCTTTAGATAATTTCTCCAATGACCCTAGAATTAGAGAACTTGATTCAGGATTTAGAGTTTTTTTACTAGTCTTTTCCTTTAAATCTTTTTGAGGAGCGAGTGGCTACGGAGTGGAAAAGTCTTTCACGTGCAGTATAAACATGTTCTGTTATAATTGAGCATAGAGGAAGTTCTTTGAAACATTCTACACATTTTCGGTTGATAAATTTTGTGCATGGTCCACTCTACGCTAAGAATTGTAATTTTTTTTGACTTTTTACAAATGACTAGAACTCATCCTTATTCATACTACGGGGGGATGAGTTTAGTCAAAAGATGTGCCATGCAAGATTTTTCTAGAGTAGATTCCAAGTTTTACAGGTGTGATTTTTATAATCAAAACATCCAAATACTTTATATGGATCTTCTATATCTTCTGGTACGTAGATATTTTTGACGACTCCAAAAAAATGATGTCAAAGAAATAAAAAGAAATGATCAACACAAATCTCAAAATTTTTGCAGAACAATGTTGACATGGTTCCAATTTCACAATTTACAATTATTTCATTCAAGACTTAACAGCTAATTCACATGAGTGAATCATATCAATCAGTCGAAAAGTTAGAAACCCTGTATTAAACTTTCAAGGACATGGTATATGTATAGTCTTATAATGAATAAAAAGTTAAAAACTGCTCTTTACAATGAATCATTAACATCGGAGGATTATTTATAAAAACTTACAATGTTCAAGGTTCTTAAGGTAAAACTTCGATCGTTCACCACATCTTGTAATGTTCAAAGTGTTGGCAAAAATATTTTAAGATGAATAAGATATTGTGATCAAAGAAGGACACAATCTTTTGAGATTTGGAGCAAAATCAATTTCAATTTTAGGCCGTCTCAAATGGCTTTTACTTTTCTGGGTTTGTTGAATTCATATTGGGTTGGGGTCTAAAGAAAGAAGAGAAAGAGATTTTATGTTGTGTTGGTTCGGATTGAGTGGTTCTTTGAATAATCATCATGTCATTCTAAAGAGATACCAACGCACTTATATAAAAAGTAGCCATCTTCTCGTTTATTTATTGAAAAACTTATAGTATTTTAGTGCGCAAATCATATAATTTATTTTTGCATTCATTCTTGGAGTTCTATATAATTTTGATTCGCTTATCGAGTACATTAAAGTTTGACTTTTACTCTTCGCTTGTGGAGTTCTATCGGCAACGTTAAATAAATTATTTTATTTTATTACTTTGAATTAAATATAATAAAAATCTAAATTCGTAAATGTGAATTTTAAAATAAAATATTATTTGTGAAAGTTTGATAAAAATTATTGAAATACACATTCTGAGTTTACATTGTGATTTAAAAATAATGTAACAGTGCTTCTAAGGATAAGATCTCCATGTGTTATTACGGTCTTCAGTTTCAAAGCCTGGTTCTTCTAGCTCGGTTTGCTTCTCTTTTTGCACTTTTTCATCTGGCATGAATACCAGGAGTAAAAAAATTGCTCCATGCGTACCGAATACTCTGCAAAAGATATACTCGAAACACTAATCTAAGAAGCATGTAATTTGATAGATATAATAAGCGTATGAAAGAACACAGTATAAAGCCGTGGAAATAAACACATAAATTTATTATGAATCTTTGTATTAAGTTTCTACGATTTACCTCCACGAAAATCTAATCTTACCCTTTTAAACATTAGTATAGACAATCGGTTGATATTGACCACTCTTGTTTACCATAGGCCCATAGTCTGAGGTGATATATTCAACCGAATATCGACCCAACAAGGCAAAGACTTTGTATCATCTACTCAGGTCAATACCTATTTCATCCTATCTAGATATTTCATAACGTGTTTTCACCAGGACCAGTTACTCCGAACCTTAGCCACTTCTTCTTATCGGCTTAAAGACGCGCAAGACACTGGTCGCCACTCTCTCGGGTCTAGAGCTGCCATCCCAGACGTCCCGAAGTCACCTCAAATTGTGTTCAGCTGCTCCTAATTAGGGTCCTTATAAACAAATCATAATTAACTTCGCATAATTACGCCATAAACACATGGGTCAAATCCAAATCAAATTGCCACCACGGGCTAAATCTTTTTACTCTTTCCTTTAACGTTCCTCAATATCTCTACATATTATCCGAATACAATGCATGCTTTGATACCCTCCGCTTCCATATCACAAGCGACATCTGATTCAGTGTCCCCAACATATGACTCTAGGGTTTTCCACATCAAATGCACTATGTTCAGAAATAAAATCGGCAGCATAATAACTATAAAATAAACTAACTAGAATTTCATTATGACCTTATTACGTCATAAATTTCATCAATATAATTTTCAGAATCTCAACAACATTTCTACTTTTCTTAAAACAATATAACGACACAGCAAAATATGATCGGGTTAGCATTCTTACTTTAACGAGATCCTATGGAGATTTGTGGACATCACAACATATTAAAAAATGCATGCATGTGCGAGTGTTGTGTAATTTGAACAAGATTTAATCATTTGGACCGTGACCCGATAAAAAAAATATGTGATTGCTCTAAAAAAACACATATTATCTACAAATTGTACAAAACTAGGATTGTAAGATATGTGTTTCTACTTTAATGGTGCGATTCCGACAAAGATTGATGGTTAGACGATGGCGTGGCTCTTCAGCAGTGGGGTTTCTCACTCCAAACCTTGTTGTCTACCTCTTTGAGTTCTAAGTTTGTGCGTGAAAATGAAATAGGAAACACTAGGTCTTATACATAGGAGTAAAATATAAGATTATATTAATAGGTTTAGGAATTCTAAGTGCCCTTTTAGGAATTCAAGGGGTTGGCTTTGGAAACTAAAGAGTTTTTTTATGATATCTAAGAGATTAACTAGTCACGTGAAATGTATCCCATTATTATAAAGGCTCCACAAATGAACTTAGGCTAGAATTTTAGTTAGAAAAACTCAAGCATCAAGTTATAATTTTTGAAGAATTTGAAGGAATCAAAAGTGAATCCATAGAGTTTAATGGGATGGGTTCAAGTTTATTGCCCAAGTTTTCTAGATTCATCATACTAGAAAAATTAGTGAACCGTCAATTGCAAAAAAAATACATCATAATACTCTAGTGATTCGCATCACATCACAACACAAGTACTCAAACAATCAGAACCAATCATTCGATTTACTAAATTATGATAAAAATAAATAAATTCAATATGAATAAATTTTGTTTTAATTAAAATGAACCAAAAAGAATTTCAATAACTGATTAAAAATTATTTATTATATGTTTAAAAAAAGTCGGGTCGTTACACTGTCGGCATGCTATTTAACTTGAAGAACATAGTATCAAATACTAGCATCGATTGTCAAATTTCGAAACCCTAGATTTGATCCCGTAAATTTCTATTTTTCTCGTCCTAATAGAATTTTTATTTTTGACTTTGTGTTTTGAAAATTTCTTGCTGGTGAGCGGTTTCTAACACAAAGTCCATCTAAACCTAAGAGGCTTTCATGAGAGACTTATTATGCACGTATTTTGTATGCATATACAAAAGATTGGAATAATGTAATGTTAAGATTCTTAAGGGCAAAGAAACATATTCAAGTCTATGGAATGGAACTTGTCTTCTATGTTTCTCCTACAACCGATCTGACATAGAAGGTAATGTCAAAAGTAGGTGCATTCCGGCCCTATCTCTTCTTTACGAGTCATGACTCTCGATCTGCTCCCGTCTTATATAATATTATTCGTTTTAATTGTCTAAATCTCATGAACTTTTTAGTAGCTCACTCATCATTGGATTGTTTCAAGACGAGCACGTTTAACTGTAAAATTTCATTTAATTATGACGTCCTCACGTACTTTAAAAGACTTTGTACAAGGTATGGTCATGATTTATTATAAATAGTACTGAATTAACATCCATCAAGCGAGGTGAAACTTTTAATCACTCATCTGAACGTCTGCTGAGACTCTTTATCCTAATAGCTGGCATAGAATTGATGGAATCCACATGAGAAAAACGTAAATTTTAAAAGTCTCTCAATATAATATTTCTATCTTTTTAACTTGAATAATATTTAACTTCATACGAGTACACTTAGCAAAATATATGCAAAATCAATCTGCCTCGTTCATATATAGGAATTCGAATTTAGAATCATAATTTATCATTTATCATATAATGCATGAATTATGCTTTTGAATATAAATGTTTTCCTTTATTTTTTGGCTTTCGCACGGTTCAGGAATCTTCCTTCTTGGGGCAGTATAGTATATGGAAATTTTTTTCACTTATCTCCAAAGAGAAAAATCTTACCTCCTTGAATAAATATCCAATCATTATTTTAAAATTTCAAAAATGTCACTCTCCTTCTGTATCCCTTTTTCTCTCTAAATTAAAAAAATAGCACTCTTTTCCCCTCTCCGAATTACAAAAATACAATTCTGTTCTATTTCACTCTTTTCTATTGTGTTTTAAAAAAATGTATGATTAAAAATAAAAATAACATCTATTAGATTTTAAAAGTCAACATAAATACCAAGACTATCACTGTTATTATTTTCAAAATTATTACCAACTACACAAATCCACATTCTTTAGTTTTATCAACTCAAAAATTACAGAGCAACAAATTTCAAAGTGTTCAAAGAGGTGCGAAACATGATAAGAAAATTTTGTGCAAAAACAATTATATTTTTTGTCCTTATATTCAAACAAAAAAGGGGTGAAAACAAAAAACAAAAAAAAATTCAAGTATCACGAAACACTTAAATATTTAAAAAAAATACTTAAATATTTGCCCTTCAATTTTTAAATACCACGGAACACTTAAAAAAATAAAAACAAAAACAAAAACAATCATTTTTTAGAATTATAATTTTTTCTGATTTTGTTGAATATAGTTCTAATTGGATACATATGAGGAGTTCAAGGTCAATCCAACCTGAATGAGAAAACGGCCTAATTTCAATTTTGAAGAAGAATCTGAGTCCTAAAAGAATTAGGAAGATTAAGTCGTAGGGTCTATAAATAAAAGTTCAGGTTCATTGCATCAAAGTACAACCATGTATTGTATATATTTGAGATAAAAACTTGGGCTTGTTTTACTCACTTGCCATTGAGGTCCTCCTCTGGTTGCGATCCAAGTGCGCCGACAAATTGCTATTGCCCGTATTGGCCAACATTTCGTGCAAGTTTTCATGAGAACTCATTATCCTATACCATCAATCCAATTATGGAGGTGGCAAAATGCATCGGATGAAGCTAAAGGATAAAAAACTCATTATAAATACATCTTAACTTGTTGCATGAAATAATGGGTGAGAGAAATATTGATTATAATTTTCATAATTCATAATTGTATTAGTAGTTGAAGTACTGATTAATTTAGGAAAATAGTAATTGCAAAAAAAAAGTATGTAACATTTATTTAACTTTTTATTTTGTTAAATGTAACTTTGAAGTACTGATTATTGACGTGGAGCATAAAAAAATTAACACGTCACGTAATATAATTACAACAATTACAAATGACATTTTAAATTATTTTAAATATAATACAAGCATTAAATGGAGAATTTTTTTTAAAATTTTTTTATTTAAATATAAGAAATAATGTGTTTTCGTGCTTAACAAAGCATTTATATTTTTTCCACATCAAGGAACACTTATATATTTCGTCCTTATGTTCAACCAAAAAAAGAGGTGAACGGAACACTTAAATATTTTTAAAAAATAATTTAAGTACCACGGAACATTTAAATGTTTTGGGTGTAGTTGGTGTTGAGAAAAATTCATTATAAAGAGTGTATGCCGAAATTAAATCGTCATCAAATTATTAAATTCAAATTATTATGTAAAAACTGTAGCGAAAGGTTCAAGCAATAAATTCAGACTTAATTGTTGCCGTTCATTGTGACGATATCAGTCCAAATAAAGGCCAAGGCATTTTGGTTCAAGGTTTTTGTTTTTAAGTGATTTTCAAGTTGAAAATTTTCAGTTGTTGTCTGTTTAATGGTGATTGGTAGATGAAGATTGGACAAGGATTGCCATATCAGCAATCCCAGCTTATTCCAGCTAAGCTTCATTTGTGTTTGTTTGTGAAACCAATTTGTTGCTTTCGAGGAATAATCTTATGATGTAAAAACAACTTTGCTATTTTAGTGTAAGCTGAAAATCTCAGGCTTTTGTGTTCAAAGAAATAAAGGTTTCCATTTCCATCGATTTCTTCTTTGTCTTGTTCATCTTTTTCTTTAACAAAAGCTGCACTTACAGAAGTGTTACTCATTAGCAGCTGATAGAGATTACTATATGTTTTGGGGTACAAGTTTCTGGGTACATTTAACAAAAAATCCCACTTTTGATTACGAATTCCATTCCAAAAACTTGAATGTTTTTCTGCAACTTTAACAAAAGGCTTCGTATGTTTTATTTTATTTTAAAAGTTTTCAAAGTTGAGATTTTATAAAAAAAAACTTGTATTTTTAGGTATTATGCAATATTTTTATAGTTATTTGGACTTTTAAAGTAGTTTAATACATCATTTAAGCCTGTTTTAGCATGAAAACTTCCAATTTTTTTTTTTTTTCCTATGATCAACCAATTAGATGAGGGCATTGAAATGAACATATCTAATCATGAAGTTGATTATCGAATGGGCTCATAAAGGGTTCAACATGCTCTTATCTCATTTAAGTTCGTAGAATTTTCATACATTTTCGTGGTAATCGTTTCAATATCAAGGTTCTCGGATCAATTTGAGTACTGATTTTTCTATTAGTAAAGTACGCATCAGTTATATACGGGTACCATATCAAATTTACCGTAACTATCAATATATATGTATAAGCCATAGAGAGAGAGGTATCTAATACAACCGGTATTTAGAATGATACGATATTAGAAGTATCTAATACAATTTTTAAACTAAAACAATACGTGCCGACCCGTACGGTACGATATTAATAAATTTGATCAATATTGAACCATTAGAGCCACTCTTGTGTGTACTTATTTTGTCCCTTTTTGTTTTATACCTTTAAAACCTCTTGTTTTCAATGATGTGACTACTTTCAAATTCTAAATTCATTGCGAAGAAAGTTATGACTTCAGGTTATAAAATTCAAATAACACGATCGAAAGGAGTTTAAATGAGCGGTGTTGGATATTTTTTTTTAATGTATGGTGGCAAAATTAAAAAGAAAAACAAAAAAAATATGTTTCTTTTGTCACTGGCGTATTAAAAAAAGTAACCGATGCTGCTCATTTGAATTCTTTTCGGTTGTGTTCTATTGATTTTATTTTTAAAAAAATTTTAAAAATTTATCGCTGACTTAAAAAAATATTTTGGGATTAACCGTAAACTCAAAATTTTTAGGAGTTTTATTTTCAAAAATTGGGTTCGGAGACTATGACTTTTATTCACTTGTACTTTTTTTTTTTTGTCTATATTATACAAAATTACTAAAAACCATTCTATCTATAATACAAATCACAACGGTATAGACTCCGCATATTTTGATTCAACAATCAGTTATCCTTTTAAACACATTTTTATAAGAACGGCCAAAATTATTTTCATTAAAGGATGAGATTCACTGGCTATTTTTAATTTAATTTCGTGTACTGACTTTATTATGAGATTCATTGACTTTAATTTAATTTCGGTGGGCCAAAGACTCCATTCACTTCTCTCTCTCTCTCAACAAAAATTTGGATGCAATCAGTAAACAAAGTTTGCAATCATTTGTAAACCACCATCTCTAGGAGACTCTTCTTCCATAGATTTGGGGTTTTTTTTTTTTTTTTTGAGTTTAGAACCAAATTATATGTATTCAGATTTTTTAAAGTCTGTCCGTTCTGAACCAACCATTCCTATGTTTACCAATACTGGTTTTTTTTTTTGGCAGGAAAACAAATTCATTGGCAAGGAAAACATACAGGTACAAGAGTTATTTTTAAAAATCAATCGTGTGGCACTGTAGCAAACAAAACAAATCAAATCAAATCACACACACACACACACACACAAAAGCTTTATCGTATGTGGCTTCTACTGT
>JABCMJ010026849.1:0-19203 GCA_014822125.1 Arbutus unedo | reverse complement strand
GATCATATGTAAAAACTTGGTATCACTTTTATATTTAATATCCATTTGGCAAGAAAGCTATAATCTAAAAGTTTCTCTAATGGACAAACATGTCTGTCTATATAGTAAGCAATTGCCCCAATCAATGTCCCATATGCATATATACATATATGTTATTATGCACATATAGACAATCATTAGCATTTAACAGTGTATCGAAGACTCTTTAATATAAAATATGCATGTATATATAGTGGTGTATTCTTTACTCTTTTTATGTACATGAAGTACACGCTCATGTTCTGTAATTAGAAAACCATTTCCTACTTGGAATGGGTCCACGTGTGTAGACAATTTTGTTTTCAATTTAGTTGATTTGTCTGCAGTAGTTTTAAACTAATCTTTCCTAGAAAATAATTTAGGATGTTACTTGTTGAAAGGCAGTATATTATTTTTGTGTCAAAAATCTGTGATGTGGATTTTGCTTCTCTTTTCTTTGATTAAAAAAGATGAGTGTTATTCAAGTTGACAGCTATGGTTGAGGACAATGTTGGAAGCTGCCAAAACACTCAATGAGATACCTGTGGCCTTCTCTCATGAGTAGTAAACCCCAAGTTAAATTTCCAGCACACATCTCTCTCTCTCTCTCTCTCTCTCTCTCTCTATAGCAATGGAGAAAATTTAGAGAGACTTCTGTATGTAGAAAAGAGGAATGGTACTTTTCTATGTTTAAATGGAGAAGAAAATAATGAGAAGGATCCCACACACAAAGGGGGGGGACGCATTATATAGAGAATGAGTTGTGGTAATAAGGTGGGGGATTGTGAGAGATGGGGCATCATTGCTGCAGCAAACAGAAAGTGAAGAGAGGGTTGTGGTCTCCTGAAGAAGATGAGAAGCTCGTCAGACACATCACCAGTCATGGCCATGGATGTTGGAGTTCTGTTCCAAAACTAGCAGGTCATTAGCTCTCTCTTCTTCCTATTCTCTGTTTGTTTTGGTGGCTATGTTTTCCACATTCTATGGTGTTTGATACATCAAAAATGGAAAATCAATGGAAAACATTTCTGGGATCAATGAAAAACAGCTTACTTGGGCAAAATCTAGACGTTATGACACATCAATATTATCAACATGAGAACTCTTTTATCACTATCCCATTGACTCCACCGGCCATCACTGCTATCACCACCCACACCACTACTTTCACAACCGCAGGTTCTTAAGAACACATTGCATACGTGATTCATCCAGTTGTGAACTATGTTAGCAGAGTCGCTGAAACTATTTTTTCATACATGCTAAAGAAAAATGTTAAATATATCAGAGTTGCCCTATTGCTATATTATAGCTGGATCCTTGACATGATTAGACCCACTAAACTCCGGTCTCCAAAGTACCATATCAACCAAAAAAGTAAAGTAAAATTTATGTTTTTTGAACAGTAATGTGTTCTGTTGAAACAAAAAGAGTATTACTTTGAAGCCAATGCTTTTTAGTCAATTGGTTTTTTTTTTTTGGTTAGGTCTGCAAAGATGTGGAAAGAGTTGCAGATTAAGGTGGATAAATTATCTGAGGCCAGATCTGAAGAGGGGTTCTTTTACTGAACAAGAAGAAAGAACCATCATTGATGTTCATAGAATTCTAGGCAATAGATGGGCTCAGATAGCCAAACACTTGCCTGGTAGAACAGACAATGAAGTGAAGAACTTTTGGAACTCATGCATCAAGAAAAAGCTGATTTCACAAGGCTTGGACCCCAACACTCACAATCTCCTCTCTTCCCACAAAATCAATAACCATGCCAACAATTCTGCAACCAAAATCTCTCATACCAACCAACACAACACCTCAGTTTTCTCGATAAGTACATCACTCACCAATGATGATGCTTATCATGTGGACATGAAGACACCTTTTGTTACCTTATCTTCTCTCTCACCTTCTCATCGTAGTAATTCCATCAATCCTGTTCCTGCCTCATTATATGAAAACTCAACTATTACTACTTCGACTGTTGCTGTTGCTGCTACCACCACCTTAGAATACCAAAATCCTAACTTTGCTCTGAGTTTTAAAAATCAAAGCGTGCATTCATTGATGGAGTTCGGTGGCCGATCATCAATGGAAATGGCAACACTTCCATCTTCTTCCTTAGACCCATCTGGGTTCGGAATTCTTACTGAGAATTGCATGTGGAGCGGTGGTAATACTGGACTAGAACCTTATGAACCGAGACTGCGAGAGATGGTAATGCAGATACAACATGATCAACAACAACAACAACAACCAGAACAAGAAAAGGCTAACTTTGAAGGGAAGATTAACAACATGGATAATTCATTGATTGGCAACATGAGCTCTAACTTTGATTTTGATTTTGTGGAGTCTGCACTTATGCCTTGTGGATTGTATTGTAATGTGAGTCCTATGGATGATCAACTTGCATGGGATTGTTGATCGATCGCATCACATTCATGCATTATTTGCCCTTTCTTTTGTCTATATTCTTTCATTAAATTTTTAAGTCCCATAATTTGTGGTGCTAATAATTGCTATTTGTATCTTAAATGACCATCTTCTTCTCTCCCTCTTTAAGACTAGTGTATAGCATGGTTATTTGTCACCATTTTGCATTAACTTGAATTTTGGGGTTACTTTTTTGTTTAGAAATACTAATTAATCAAGAAGAAATTAATTAATCATTGATTTCGAGTGTTTGACAAACCTACTAATAATTATCTCCTCCTCCTTTTCTAATTCTTTATTTTTCCAATTTTCAGTTTTGGATGATGTTACCTTTTTTTTCTTGGAATTTTATTTGGGTGGGTGCGGGGTCAAGAGAAGGCGAAGGTGTGAAAAGAAGAGTGTCTTGAGAATAAAAATGTATGTAGTGTAACTATTCCCCTGGGCGAAAGTCGTTCTTCTCCTCGGGACTACTTTTCCATTTTTGACTAGTGTAGCAGAATCTGTAATGTACTGGTATAACCACTAATCAATATGTAACCAACGTACGAACGAGAAACTATTAAAAATGAATGGGAAATTCTTAAATAGGTAAAAACTAGAGAAACAAATTAAAACACTATATTCAATGTGTAATTACAAGTAATTTTCTCTTATGATTTGAATTCCCACAATTGTCCTACAATCTACTTGTCGAATCCTCGTTTACTATACAATGTTAGACCGCCGTTGCTTTGAATCCACAATCCTTTTGTTTGTCTTCTGGTGATCCACTGAATGACTTTGTCTTGCCTAAGTTCTCACTCTGGGATTTTTTGCAAATCAAGATAGAAGAAACAGTGAAACTTGCATGGAGATCTTCAATACGCTTTAAGATTCATACATCAAGTTAATTGTCAAGAATTATCAAAGAAATACTCTCAAATCTCTCTATAGATATTTAGGGATGTTTTAGAAAGAGAGAGTACATTTATAGCTTTTGGTTGCCGCTGCAATATATTTGATTGATCGATCTTAGAATTCGATCAACCGATTTTGGATACAAGAATAGTGTGTTTGGTCATTGAATTAACAACACAAAAAACTCTTTTCACTTTTTTGGATCAGGGGCTCTGCTGTGCACAATGCACAATAGGATGTGCTGTGCACAATACACAACAATCTCCCCATCTCCACTTTTTTAGATCATCGTGGTCAACCCCCCACGTTTTCTAATTTGTACAGCCGGAGATAAATAGTCTGATATCCAACATTTTACTATATTACTATATTGCTATTTTTTTTTTAAAAGATTTTTTATAAATAAAATAAGTTTAGTTTGTTTGGTCTAAATTATTGATGCTGATTATTAGACACATTAAATACAAACTAGAGGATAAGGCACACGCAACACGTGTGCAAGTCGAGCATCATCAATATTGTTGCTTCAGTCATTGACTCGTCGTAGACCTAATCAGAATTTTAGAAAAGGAAATTAATGAAAGTGAAAGATTGGGAGTATTTAGAGAGGTGGTTATAAATTTTTGAAAATGTGATAATTGGGTAGTTTTTTTTAAATGTGGAGACAACGTCAATTTTATTCCCGTAGTTAATTCTCTTTTATTTTATTAGTGTGTAAAAATAACTTTTGTAGAGGGTTATTTTGGTAAGTTAGAAAATATGAAAAAGCCTTAAAAAAAGGAGACACCAAGTTGTGCTCTCCCATCATACATAAGAATAGATGTTAAAATAAAAATAAAAATTATGTTCCTCGAACTCAAAACCCCTAAAACGGCATACATGGATATTTTTATAATTTTTTCACAAAAATAATACAAGACCCCATAAATATGATGCGATGGTGTTGATGAGAAACCAAATAATTTAGGTCAAATGACCCTTCAATAATTTAATAATTCAAAGTTATAACTACAAGCCAAATTGATCAGCTGACATAGTTTTTATACAATATGATACAATTTGTATTGAAGAAATTTATTACTATTGTTATGCGTAATTTTTAAAATACCATTGCAAAAACATTCTGGATGACTTTTTAGAAAAGAAAGATTAACTTTTTTCTGTAACATTATATTACTCCAGAAAATAATAAGTCAAACAGCTGAAGTCGTTGTTGCTATGATTCTTCTTCTGCTCCCTCTTCTTTTGTTCATAATATACAAGTGGTTGTTGCTCCCTCTTTTTCTCCAGCAACCAAACAAAAAAACAAACAGAAAGTTTTTCATGGCCCTCATTAATGATTGTTTTAGCGACAAAAAGTAGTCTTCACAAAAACAAAACAAAAATTCACTGGAACTCAATGGAGTACTAACGAAATTGATCCCACCCAAACTGGCATATTCCATTGAAAATTTGAGAAGAATAATAGAGAAGTAATTTTTACCGATATCTCAACGGATATCAGAGCGAGTTCAAAGATCGAATAACTTTTAAATGTTGGATGCGAATGCCTCTTTTACATTTTTCAACTTCCTTTGCCCCCCTCTCAACTGGTTTATCTCGAGTTACTTGTCCTTGATTGGGTTATATTTCATCATTTCTTTGTTTCGTGCACATATTTCAACAACAGTATATATTTCTCAAACCAACACTACTTGATGCTAACGGAATTCTATTATTGCAGAACTATGCTTCAAACAAATATGCACCAATTAACCGTAGTAGGCCTTCAAGTTAATTTGACATCGGTAATCACAGTTATGGTAAGAATCGATCAGTATCAGCAGTCAACAATGCATGTTCACCAAAGCAACAAGGGCCTAATATTTATTGCCCATAATAGCTCCAAAATTGGCAGCATAGAGCTATAACCCTTAGGTATTTCCAAGTAGCAGCCACTAGTTTGCAAGGACCAGAAGAAGTATACCCCAAAATGTTGACAAACTTATGAGCCAATAGTTTGTAGAGAGTCAATAATTCGCAGCAATATGTGACAGTTGAAAGATGTTGGAATCGTTAGATCGATGTGACCAAAAACCTTTCCTCCATCTAGCAATTTGAGCCATTTACCTTCCTTAAGAGTAACATAAGAATTA
Organism: Arbutus unedo; assembly: GCA_014822125.1. Taxonomy (NCBI): domain Eukaryota; kingdom Viridiplantae; phylum Streptophyta; class Magnoliopsida; order Ericales; family Ericaceae; genus Arbutus; species Arbutus unedo. The sequence goes on along the minus strand of JABCMJ010026849.1, from coordinate 13,723 downwards.
GTAGCATTGTGGCATCTTAATGAATAGTTGCACATATGAGCAGAGTGAGCAAGAAAAAATTCTTATGAATGCTAGTTAATTCTTTGTGAGCACTAACCATCACCAGAACCAATTAAACAACAACAACAATATTATGGGACCATTAGACAAATGAACATCAACAACAACAATCAGCAAAGTCAGCTACATAAACATTAATCAGTAGCAGTAGATCCCCAGAATAAGCAGTACTAGGAGATCTGCAGGACCTCTGAATAAGTAGTAGCAGTGTGAAAAAACTGTTATATTTGCTCACTGCACAAACATACTACTTGTCCTAATAGATGTGGGCGGAATCAAAAGATGATCAATGGTTTTGACCATGGCTAAAGAAGTCATGTACAAAGCCATTCCTCATTCAAACACATCACAAGTGTTGCCCCAAGTTTGCTCCGAATTGCAAGAATCCTAATTGTGAAGCTGGACAACTTCTCATATATCTATAATATTAGTATTTTACTTAATAATGGATGTATTATTTAATGCGGCCGTGTCTTAAATTTGTGTCTATACCAATATGTCTCAGGACAACATAACTAGCTCTTAGGCCAAAATCAAGAATTCGATTTAATTTGTAGTTTTGCAAAGGTAGAATGATCTACACAGAAAATGCAAAAAAGCAGGCCCCAAAAGAGCGTTAACATAACAAATATAAGAAGACACTAACATTAAAAGGCATTGCCATAGCAGTTGTCTTTGATTTTGCTAACATTTGTAGCATTAGAGGTAGTAGTTTATTTGTGGAATACGCATTGAACATACAAAAATTTTAGCGCAACAGCAGTCTAACTTCCTATGAGAGGAAAACCATAGGTTCAAGTGATCTAAGCATAGGTATCCCACATAAACATACACATTAACATAAAAGTACCGAAAATGTGTAAAACTTCTAACATATTTTCGAGCAAATACAAAAAATATACGCATTAAAATAGTTTAGGATGACATTAGAACACCCGCGACGACAAGGCCAAAACTAACGGGGCTCGTGCAAGAAGGATTCAATGAGAAAATGCAAATACCATCCCCATGAAGAAGCTTACCACCACAGTCATGCAACTAAGTCTGTCACTATGTACTTCTGTAGTTCTACTCTGCTTCTAGGTTAGTTGAGGATCTCCCTTCGAAAATCCCTTCCATTTTCACAGCCATTTGGGGAGGTGGGAACTTGAAGTCCTGATACTTCGATCCCCAATATAATCTATCCATGCAGATGTGACATCGTGCCTTAAGGTGTATTTTTTGTGCATGATGCTTGGGTATCCCGTAACCTACTCGCTAGAAGTTGCCCATGCCCGTGTGTTTACCAACAAACACCAAATAGTAATATTTATTGCTCGCCATTCCTACAGAATAACATAATTATAGGGAACCAAATCAAAACAAGTTGGTTAACAAAATGGAGGTGCACATATTTTATATCAATTGCAAATCACCAAACTGTAAATATAATGCGAAATAATACAACTGAACATATGAAGTAGGTATCACAGAGTTGCAAGTACGAGTACTACAATAAATTGTTGCTATAACAGGAAAAAGATAGGTCAATCATAAGAAAACTAAAGCAAAAACTTCCACAATTACACATTCTTGAGTACTAGAAACACAATGAAAAGTATATATGTTTTTGTCAATACGCCTTACACATGGCTACCACCATTTCACGCTGCTTGGCGAACATAACTTGCAAAGTCTCTCTTGCCATGTTCACATGCTTAACTTCCTCCACATCGACAACATTCGCCGGTACCTCTGCTCATATTACGCGGCTTCGTGAATCGCCATCGTCCTCCTCTCCTTCCTTGTCCACATCTTCATTGAATCCTTCGAAGAACTTGTCCCTAACGAAGTCATGTCATATTTATATAGATTGATATGCCAAAATAAAAATAGTACATTACATCAGATACATACAAAAGTCTCATGCCTTAACTACTCATGGGTCCAGTCTCATGACCTACCATAGTAAAAAAAAGAGCACTCCAGCTAATATACAAAAGTTAGTCCTATACTATTGGCATGATGGAAAAGAAAGGATGTACTATTGGCTAGCCCTCGGTCTATTCTTCATTAGAGTTGCTTCCCAACTCATACTCTGGCGTCAAACAGTCAATAGGTCCTTCTAGTGGGTTTGGGTTCTCTCTTGCTTTCTCCTACTCGAGCTCATCCTACGGTCTTGGTTCCTCCCAATCTTTTTCCCACTCCTCTGGGTCTTCCATCATCAGATTCTCATCAATCCCGTCTTCTAGTTGCGGGTCAAGCTCCAACCCTTGCTCCTATGACACCTCATCTTCTTGTTCTTCTGCCTTAACCTTCTCATTCTTTTCGTCTTCTCCGTTGTCTTACTCTTCCTCTTCAATATCAAATGTATGCAACCCAGATGTGCATTCTCCATTGTTTGCAAACTTCTTTATGATCTTTTTGAGTTCGTCCAGCTTGTCCCATTTTGGTAGTGTTTCTAGGGCGATCTTGCATGCTCGTTTTTTGCTTCCAAGTAGTATTGAATTATTGCTTGCAAGTTGCAATTAGATCATCCTTTGTACTTGTGCATTGCCCTTGCCTTCACATCTCCAACTATAATCCTTGTGTCCATTCATATCGCCTCGTGATATGTGTCTTCATTTAGAGATGTCCCCCTCCCCCCTCCCCTCCGAGGTCCGACTTTATGCCTCCCATAATAATCATCACTTGTATATCCTTCTGCCTCACTGTTGTTATCGCTAAGGTCCATACGTATAGTACCTAAGATATAGTCAGCCATAACTGACTATAAATGTCTCATTATTAAAGTATAGCATTATGTATGTAGTAAGCACGTCAATACATAACTACATATGTTATGTGCAACTACCATGTGACCAAATTTAAAACTCTAGATTTTATTTAAATCAAATCTGAAAATCTAGGCTCTGATACTACTGTTGTCACAACACGTCCCATAAATATTAAGGGAGAAAACCAACTATGAGTGAAACTCGTAAAGGCTTTCAAAATAGACTAGTTTAAGAATTTTCTATCAACATATTTGATTCAAAGTCTAAAGATAAAATTTACTTCCAAAGTTTAATACATAAAATAAAATACAATAATATGACCTTTATGGGCTTACAACACGACCCAAATACCCGTCCGATCAATAGAATAAACATTACAACTAAGCTCATGCTACATCAAAACATGACAAGTCTAGGAATCACGAAGAGATACACTTCAGTCCAAATACAACTTTACAGAATTTCAAGCATGATCAGTATCATTATTAAAATATGTTGCATCAATAACTACAGTAGCACTAGGCTAGTATGAATCTAGATATGACTAATTCACTATTAATATAACCTGGATTCTTGAAATCCATTATAATCAAATGATAACATTATGTGATATGTGAATGCAACTTTTGGCCTTATGTTGTAATCATGTATAATTATCAAATGGCAACTTGTATGATCTACGGCAACACTATGTGATATGTGGTTGCTGGTTACTCGGTTAATAATCCCCATCCAAATTACTTTACCTCATCACTAGAATCTTAGTCTGCCCCTGGCAGATGGGGTACCGTATTAGATCTCATAATCATGCCATAATATTTTTATAAGACCACAATTATTTAAGTCATAATCCATCATGCTTAGTTTATCATCAATTCAATGCTTACTCACTTCATAGCATGAATATATATATCGAAGTAACAAATTATTCAATTCAATTATGGAATACAAGTAAGCAAGTCATATGTAAGACTCACCTGAGTTTAGTCGCGCTTCCTTTATACTAATTCGACCTGACGATCTCCAATTCCAGAATCTATCAGAATAAATGAAAAAGTACTTATTACCAATGATTCTTAGACTTATTTACTAACTTAGTGTCTCGAGTCACATAGTCGTTCAGACTCCTCAATTCGTAAGGGTACAAAGTCTAATTCGACTTCTAAGGCAAAATGATCATTTCATTCAAATTTAACAAATGTCTCTGAGAGCTTTCTCGGGATTAGGGTCAATTTTATTTCTTAATCCTTAGTCCCATTTTTATATTCAAGAGCTCGGGTGACCTACATTCGATTGGTTTGGTTGCTGGTTACTTAAACTGTGAAAGGGTATTTTCGTGATTTTCAATCTATATTAGTATTCAAAGTCCAATTTTGGGCCAGTCCATTCGTGTGCTAATTTTAGTGTCAGTAGGCTAAAAAAATTAGTAAGAATTGTATTTTGGTAATTATACTCTCCGATCTCCGAAACCCGGGACCGAGACTTGGTCCGTACATTATTTAACTCTAATTTTATTTTGGTATATTCAATTTTTTGATTCGGCTTGTCATGCCCCGAATTTCTAGAGTATGAAATAAGTAATGGAACAACGCAAACCAAAACTTAATATAAACATAACTCCAATAAACTGAAATAAATCTCAATAATTTATAATTAACTATCAGATAACAAATAATCGATTCTAACTAATCTGAATATAAACTAATCAAAATAGATCCATAATGTCTGAATAAATAAATAAATAAAGTCTGAAAACATCCAATTGAATATCTAAATATAAATATTGTCAAAAATAAAAATTCTATCTAATGTACTGAAACATCTTCATACACAAGGTCCTTGGATCCACGTCATCACCTATAAATTGTTAATTTATAAAAAAATATATGTCGGAACTCGAGTAGGAAGTCATATTGAAAATATCGACATATTGAATAAAGCATGCTCACATCAACAATATAATATGTACAACAACAATATAAACCATCGACTAAACATCCACAATATTGTCATGCTATCATGTGACTCATGTATGAATTTTACAGTCTTGTACCATGGGCTGCCCACATCGGGGATCTTTATCATAGAGTTCATGGGCTGCTCCGTTTGTTGGGCCACCTCTTTACCCAGTTATTTTGCGGTATTTTACCGAAGGAATTGCAAAGACTCCTAGTAGATCACGAGCCACTTCGTCCGTCGGGCCATCTCATACCCGATAGTTTTACGTTCTTTCATTGGAGGAATCGCAATGACTCCCATGTCGAGTTTACGGGCTATTATATCGAGGGGCTATCCCTTACCTAAAATTTAATGTCCATGCATGCTTATATGTACCATTACCAATCAAAATCAGACTCAAACAGTAACTCTATGAGGAACAAAGGGCAAAAAATAGGACAAGCGTATAAAAATCCAGATTCTATTTTTCAATAGGTTCCTCGAGTGAATAAATTATATAGTCAGGTTCAACCTTAAAAATTTTAAAACTTTATAATTTATAAGTAGATGCATTAGATCCAATGTCAATAGAAACTACACTCTACAAACTTTAAAATGATACATAACAGGTTAAAAACGAAGTTCGGACAACACATTTGTGTCGGTTCATAGTTAATTACCTTATTTTGAAACACCAAAATTATTTCGTCAAATTCAATCGAAAAATTAATTTTGCTCATGTAAAAGTAAAATACAAAATATACATTTTTTTGAAACTCTAAATGTCTAATTTCAAATAAAATAAACGATGCGCAATTTCAATACTCATACTAAAAGTTATACTTATTTTATCAAAGTGTGTTAGTGCAGCCAGCATAGACGCGAATTTGCTGCAGCTCGATCAGGGATTTTTGTAGAATTTTCTATGTTGAATTAGGCTTCAAAGTTTTACTCAACACAGTAGACACATAAATCAACACTTAGTAAACTTTTTGCAAATTTTTGAGTTTTAGAACCACAATAACAAAAATTTTCAAAATCAGATTATCGCCGTGTTCTATTTTTTTCCAAATTATGTTCTTTGCAAATAACTTCGTTTTTGCAACTTAACTATCTAAATCATCTCAAAATTCACACAAAATATGCATGACTTGATTACACACCAAAAACAACATATGTATACCAACGAATTAAATATGATATACGCAATATCTCGATGTAAATCAACATGAAATCTTATCTTATTCGAATAAAATGCAGCAAACACTTGTATGATAAAAGATTCCTTGAGTGTTTCGCGTACTAGGTTGATTCCAGGCTCTATGCGAAACTCTCAATGTCCTCTATAACTTTCTAGTTGATTTCGTCGCACGAATCCTTCATCTAGCCACTCGTTCTCCCTTCTCAAACTATTAGAGTTTAGAGATCTCCTTATAAAAAACTGCGTATTTTTAATGTAAACTGATTTTAGAGTTTCTAATCATTTTATACTCGTAATTTGGTTAATTACATTAACTCCCGTTGAACTACCAAAACCCTCGCATTGAGTTTCAACATTTCAATCCATTACGTTAAGCCATAATTAAATATTAAACTCAAAATTACAAATTCTAAAAATAATAAAAATAAGAGGTCGAAACTCAGATTTTACATAACTAACGGAAGTGGCGGTTATGGTGGGTGCATGAGTTGGGTTTCTAGAGAGCAAAATATAAAAGGTGTAGTTCAACAGTGACATTGGGGGCCACTTTCCGTGGACTATGTAAGTCTCGAGGTAAATTCGATCCGTCTAGGTCTGAGAGTAGGTATTTGTCTACAACCTTTATCTGTTGAGAAACTAATTTTAACACTCAAAACATCAAGATCCAAGAGCCCAGAATTGACTAAAAATTTGGAAAAAATAGTTTTTCAATGTTGCGAGTGACTTTCATAGCATGATTTTTACGAGTTCTAATAGTCTTATGGTCGATCAATTCCGTCTATTTTGAAGACCAAGTGTCAAACTATGATTTCAAATAATAAATTCCAGATTAGAATACTTAGAACATCAACATCTAAAAATTCAAACTTGAGTAAAAGTATGAATTTAAAGAAGTGTTATACCTCTTTCCTTACAAGAAAACTTAGTGGCCATAAATGGTGGCTTGGCTATGAATATGACAGACTCGACAGAGCTCTGGTGTATCTTAGTATATGTTGTGGGTGATGTAGAGGTGGTAGTGGTGGTATAATGGTAAAAGGTAGTGATGGAAGAAGAACAAGAACAAGAAGTAGAACTGGAAATTAGGAGAATAAGTTTCCCTCTGTGTGTGTGTGTGTGTGTGAGAGAGAGAGAGAGAGAGAGAGAGAGAGAACAAAATGGAAGGCCAAAATGCTTTGTTTAAGTTACATATGCATATATAATGCAACAATAAGAAAAAAAATATAAGTAAAATAAAATGGATTAATTATGACAAGAGAAAAACACAATTCTTGCATTGTGGAGAAGAATATATGATTTTGACCTTGATGGATTTCCATTGGTCAAAGGCTCGATCGCGTGCGCGAGCACAAAAAACGACGCGATCCTAATAAACTATTCTGGTGTCGGTTTTAAAAAGTATGAAAATGGACTGGATGACTTAGAAAAATATAAGAATCATCATGGCATGTTCGGATTTATCGTGTGAGTATTCGTTATTAGGCCGACATCTCAATACGTCCTAAAATTAACGTTCTTAATGAACGTACATCCCACAATCGAATTTCCTAAATTGAAAAAATTAAATTAGGTGATAATCATAATTAATCACAGTATTTTTAAAATTAAATAAATAAGTCGAGCCGAGTATTACAAATAACTACCTGACCCTAGATAGATCTGACAGAACGTGATGTCACCAGCTCATGTACCGATGAACTTTAGCCACTTCTCATTATTCGGCTTAAGGACACCCAGAACACTAGTCGTCACTTCCTTGGGGCTTGGAGCTACCCTCTCAGGCATCCCGAAATCATCCTCAACCGTATCCAACAATTCCTAGTTGCAGTCATTACAACATAACAACCAAGTATTGGATGATGCCTAGAAACAATATCATGGGACAATGCCTTATGACAACAAAATTGCCACGACAGACCACCAAAACCAGTTTTACAGATTTAGTTTAACATATACTTACTTGCCTTTATACAATTTTACTATATATAATGCACATCCAACACCCTCTACTTATTTATTTAAGTGTCATTCGATCCGATATTCCTAAAGTTCTTTATAAGTTTTCCCAAATATCTCATAAACACAATTATGACCATTCTACAGAGATCACGACGGTTGTACCCAAAGTAACCAACGATTTCCAACAACTTGTTCAGGAATCCAACAACATGCAATTTATATAGGATACCCAACATCAACTACAACAATGCTATTAAACATCATAACGTCTATGTAATTAGCAATGTACACATTATGGTCTCATTTGGTGGGCCTACTCTCATGTGATCCCATGGAGATTCGTGGACATAAAGTAATGTCAGTATACGAAGGTGCGAAGTGGTCATGCATTCTGAGTGTGATTACAATTTGAAACTAGTGTCCGAAAAGCCAAACCACATTCTAGAAATTTTTAGGAGTTTAATAGGTCACTCGAAAGAACTAGAGCTACCAAAATACAAATTCTGACAAAATTTTTAACTTTCTCAAAAAACTAGTTAGAATTCTAGAAAACATGCTATAGTTCCCTCAAGCGAGCCTTCGTTTTTTCATATTCTGGAATTTTTTAGATTTTTGAAATTCTTGCTCAAACTGAACATAAAAATCATAGATTTTAGATTAAAAACATAAATCAAACCTAAGGGTCAGAGGTGATTTCCCCTTCCTTGATTGAAGGATAAACGTGAAGAACTAGGATTGAATAACAAGAAAATTTGGACGGAACTTCGACTCACAAGAACTTGAAAGAAAACTTACAAAACCCTTTGATTTATGATTGCGTGATATATATATATCCTACAACAAACGTGTATTCATTAGCTATAATACCTAGATAAAAATTGATTTATTTTTTTCCATTGCCATCAAAATTCTAAACGACATTCTGGAATTTCAAACGGTTGTTCGAGCTATCTCAGCTTGCTTGAACGGTCGATTCAAAATAAAAAATTTTAAATTTTAATAATTAAATGCAAATTATTAATGATTAATAATAATTAAAATTTTTGAGTTATTGCAAGAATGACATTTGAAACTAGAACAACCTGAAATGGAATTCAAAATCAAAATAACAAGTATCGTGAAAACCCAGATGAATCAAAAATTGAAAGATGAAAATTTATTGATACTAGAAAAACACAAAAAACGAGAATCAGAAATGTGAAATCACATTTCCCCCAAAACCAAAATAATCAATAACCGTGAAAATAGAAACTACAACCATTCATGTATCAAGAAAAATCCAAAAATTAATTTGCAACCCAGAATCGCAACTTCTACAAATGATTTGAAACCAGAAATCACAAGAACCACAACAACCCTGTTTGTAAGAAACCCAAAAATTTCAAAAACTCAAAACCAATAACCGTTGAAAACTAGAAATTTCAAAAAGGATCACAACAACAATATCCACAACACATAATAGAAAAATCAATTACCCAAAAACTAGAATCGCATCAGCAAGATCCCATAACTATCTCAAAAACAACAGCATAACATGAACAGACAACAACATAGAAACCCAACAACAAAAACGAAGAACCAAAAATCAAACATCATCATAGCCTAGTTCGAAATTTTTAATTTTTAAAGTTTAAAAACTAGATTTTTAGGTCAAATATTTATCGATATCTGATTTAGCTAAACTTTTTTCTTGATAACTAAAGAAATTATCATAACAAAATAGATAATTTTGATCATCAATGTAGAATCTTGAGGTAGTCACACACAACATTGTTCACCCTAGGTGAACAAAAATGAACACTTATATCATGTATGACTCTAAAAAAAATTACCCTCAATTCTTCCCACATCTCCATACTAATGTGTTCATCCCCTAATCTTCTTCGAGAGGCTCATCCTACCAGCTATAAGTAACAACCACCTCTGTAGATCCATCTGCATCTCCAACACTCAAGAATAAGGAGGTATACATTTTTATGGTTTCATGATCTCTGTCTAAGATGGAGAATCAACAAAGTACCTTGTGCAATAACTGGGTTTTGATTTGATGACATACTAATAGCAAGATAATGCCTTTTGAATTCTATCATTAATAATTAGATAAATTTCACAAGACATTACATTATGGCTCCATTTGGCCTGTGGTAATTATTGACTCATTGAATTATTGTATTATGTTGGGGTTTGTAGAAAATAATCTAGCTCAAGCTGTTTGGATTAAATTATTTGTGAATTATATTGACCACAATTAATGTAGTATTTTGTTTGATTTGGGTGTAGGAATGACTAAAATGCCCATGAACGTTTTATTGAAGAACTTCATTGGATGACGATTGATGAAGAAATTTTTTTGTCCACATACAAAGCGCTCGTTATTTTTTTTTGTTTTGTTTTGTTGTGAAGTTTGTTGTCATTTTTTTGTCATCAATTTTTTGTTCGTTGTGGGAAACATATTTCGTCGTCAGTTTTTTTGTAAATGTATATGATGCGAGTAGAAATAAAAATGTTTTTATTTGCCGTCATCTATATGCGATCGCATTTGTTTTTTTTTTACGATCCCAAACGATGTGAGCAGGAATAAAAATATTTTTATTTGTCGTCATCTATATGCGATTACAATTGTTTTTTTTTACGATCCCAAACAATTTGGTTTCGAAGGGAAGTTAAGAAAAGGATACATTGCGAAGGGAATTTATTTTTTATTGGAATCATAGTAGTAGCAATATTGGGAAGACATATTGACTCGTTGTGAATCATGTTGCATTCATTCCATACAACGTACGATAATTGCATTTTATTGGTGGTTTGAAGAGTGGTACGCATGGCCAAAATCCTAACGACAACGACGGTCCCCGCCGCGCCAATTGTTGGAACGGTGCATGACAGTTTTTATACTATCGCGTAAATCCATCATATGATCATCAGTGAAAGTGTCCCGCGGTTCCGCTGTGTCGTCTTCATGATCAGCCTGTGTATCGTCGGCGTCACACAGGTCCTCGAACACATACGTTGGGTTATTAATAGCTTGCTAGAACAACTTTTCGTTGAGTGTGTTGCACCGTATGTAGTTGTGCAATGCCATAGATGCGAGCACGAGGTTGACTTGCGTATTCATCTTACACCGGGGCATGTCATACAGCATGTGGAACCTTCGCTTCCAGACACCAAAGGTTCGCTCCACGCAACTTCTGAGAGAAGAATGAACCTTGTTGAAAAGCTCCTTGTCATCACGGGGGATGTGTGTGCCTTGTCGAAATGCTGCTTGGTGGTACCTATACCCCTTATATGGAGATATGTACCCAGTCCTGTTTGGGTAGCCGGCATCAACGAGATAGTATTTATCTGTATTTGGGAAGGTGGTAGTTTGCACAAAATTGTTGGCTTGCAAAAAAAAGTTCATGTACATAATGTAAGAAAAACAGGTGAAGCCATTGCATCGTAAAGTATTCATACCAGGTTGTGGGTGGGGGAATTGGAAGTCGTTGTCGAAAACGACACGTTTGAATATGTTATAATCATGCATTGATCCCTCGAACCCCGCTGCACCGAAAGTGAAGCATAGGTCAAAGTCACATGCTACGATAATATTTTGCGTGGGTTCCCCCTTTTGGCTCCAAAAATTAGCGCGCTGAAGTGCATTCTCAGGTTTGCAAGGGACATGGGTTCCGTCAATGGCACCGATGCAATCCTATTTATGAAAATCGTTGAATGAAAAGGATGAGACATCTTGAAAGGTGCTTGTTAATTGACAACAGTAATTAATGTGCGCGTCACCTTGAAGTCAGCACATTGTTCTCGTACTCCTAAGTAGGGTGTCGTGCTTCCTAAGGGCAAGTCGATCGAATATACTCCTTTCTAAACTGACGCATGTAGGCCAACATCTTACCCTGGTGTCGGAACACGGTTTCTGTAGAATGTTGGTACCTCTCTTGTATTTGCCCGTAGTCCCATCCGCGAAAGCAACACATGAACATGCCAACACTTTCATGAACCCTAAGTGAGTCCTCTCGCTTGGCGGACCATCTGAACCGTTGCTCCATCTCTGCACACAAACGTAGGAACAGAGCTTGTGACATACGCAACTCTCGATAGCACCTTCTTGGGTGACCATGCATCACGTCGTTCACATACGCCCACCCAGTGAATGAGGACGTATGGAAAGGGATCCGTTGTGGTCTTATGTTCATGTTCGCTTGTTGAAATGAGTATGTTGTCCATTTGATCGTCCTCAAAAGCGCGTGTTTCCTCGTTACGCAATATGTCCGGTGTAAACTCGAACAAATACGTGTCATCGTCCGTGTCATTGTCCTCTAATGTGGGGTCCATACTCTGTTTTTGTACCCCACCTGATGGCTCATTCTAATGTTGAGCAGTAGAACTGCTTCCATGTTCGTATGTTGACGACCTGTCGTTATGATGGTATGGAAAATGGGCGTTTGACTCCATGGGTGGGTAGTTTTACGGTGCCTGAAATGAATATCGGAAGGAATGGTGTAGTCCATCCCCAAGTTCGTCTGGTAAAACCCTACGTTGTAACAACTCAATAAAAGAAAACGGATTGTTATTTTGTGGGACTTCATCTAGGTCAGGATGACCATCACCGTGGGCATGGCCCCATATAGTAAAATCGTCCATTTGGTCCTTGTCATTTAGTGTCATTTTTTATTTTTGTAAGTCCTTATAAGAACGCCATGTATAGTCAATTCAAGTAAAATTTAAGTAACACATAAGTAATCAAAATTAGTTCGACAACCACATAAGATACCATTGCACGTTCACACGTACGAGAAAAAAAACACAACCGTGAAGAAGGAAAACGTTTGAACAATGTAAAATAGGTCAGCAACACACAAAAATAGTTCAACAACAACCCGATAACAAAGCGGGATACTTGAAGCTGCAGAAAACAATTAGAGGATGAATGACTCAGGGATCGCTTGATGAGCGACCAAGCCAGGTTGGGTGGTTTGTGCAGCCATTGCACACTGTCCTTCAATCCAAAACAGATGAGTCTCCCCGGATGGAAGTTCGACAGATATATCGTCGCACGTCTTTCTACCAATGTTTGGATGGTTGACAAGAAGTCTACACTAGGACATGAACTTGTCTTCCTTTTTTGGCTTTGAGAATCGGTGCTAGTGCGACAGTTTTGGTTTGTTCCCATTGAAGGTGAGTTCAAGTCTCCCATACATTGGGTCATACATTCAGGCAGCTGTGTATCATCCGTATCACCCGAGCTTTCTTCTATTTGGACATTGACTTGTTCTGGCGGGTCGAACGCTGCTGCAGCAGCATACCTTCCACCCGCTGTCACAGCCGCAAACACTTGTTCCATAAGTTCCTTGTTTTTCAAACCCTTTGTTTTGAACTTCCCCACTAGCTCATTTCGCTGTAGCAATGAGTAACAAATAATAGAATCATTTGTTAGCCAATAGAAATTCATTCTATATTTACCTAACAAGAAAATAAGTCGATCTTGAATTGGGCCTCAACTTCAATGCAGTGTGCATGCAACAAAAGTTGTGCTATAGTGGGTACTTTTATAGCAACAAAAGTTGTGCTATAGTGGCCAAACAAACAAGGTCTATTACTGTGCGTGGGGGGAGGGGGGGGGGGGGGGGGGGGGGGNCCCCCCCCCCCCCCCCCCCCCCCCCCCCCCCCCCCCCCCCCCCCCCCCCCCCCCCAAGGCTACACCCTTCTGTCAACTAGGAGGTGCATTATTGAACTATGGAAAATAAAATTTAGTCAGTAAGATAGGGTGGACAAGTACAAATACCCCACATGTTGAATAGTAGCAGAGGACAAATAA
>JABCMJ010026846.1:0-21966 GCA_014822125.1 Arbutus unedo | reverse complement strand
ATAATTATACCCAATACCTAATCTTGATAAACCACGAATTTTGCACAACAATATTTTTAAATCCCTCATACTTATTTATGAAGCATGGTAATGATCAAATATCTAGTCTTTCTATTAAAAAGGTAAAATAAATAAATAAATAAATAAAGGCCACAGCTTGTTAAAGGCAATTGGTGTTGATGAGTTCACAGAGAAGAACAAGCACTAAATAGTGCTTTAGAAAAGTAGAGATGGTGAAAGCTCACCTTATGGTACAACCTTTCATATATAGTCCAACTCTAAAGTGACAACCATTAAATAGACTACTTCAGCCTAAAAGAATAATTCAAACTGTTTAATTTGTGAATCTCAACAAGTTAAATATTTTTTAAAAAAATCAAGTCAATCGAATAATAAACTTATTAAAACTTATTTTGATCTGGGGATGAAATCCAATTTAAGAGTGTTGGGACCCATCTCCATCCCAAGATGTCTCCACATAAACTGTGAAAGGTATCCCCTCAATCAAATTTTGTCATCCTCCATCCCAAGGTGTCCACTTCACACTTGATTGTTTTACAGTATTCTTATGATGCGGTTTTACTTTGAATCATAAGAGAACCAGTCTACCTACTATCTTACTTTAATTCTACCATAAGTAAGAATCTTGTAATGTTTTTTTGTTTTTATAATATGGTAAGGAGCAGAGAGAGTAAAAGTATTGGAGGGTCAACGGACTCCACTCACTTCTTTATTTTGCTTGATGAGTAGATTTTTTATACTAAATTTGTAATTTAAAAAAAAAAAAAAACCAAGATTGTCTAAATAAAGTAAAAATAAATCGCATGAAAAAATACTTAAAATTTTAATCATACCATCCTCTAATTCTGACTCCGCCCCTCAATATGTTTATGCCAACCCCTTCATCACCTTTCCACGCCATTTTACCTGAGCTGCAAATCGAACAATGTAACAAATGATGTCCACTTTTTAAAATATTTTTCTATGTCATTTGGGGTTTAAGTATGATTTTAGTAATATATGCTGTTAAAAAAACTTCATTTATGGGAATGAAATTTCGCATTCCATTTTTTTATCATTAATAGTCTTTGTTTTCATGTTTATTCATAGGCCTTTTATTACATTATCTATTCATTTATGAAAAATTGAATCAATAAAGAGTATAAAAGTCACTACTATATGTTATATATGGAACCATAAAGATAATACAAGTTTCTATGAATCCCATGTGCGCGAGCGGCGATTTCCCTGTCTAATATAAACGTGGCAAGAGTTCATTGCCTGTTAACTAACCTTAATTAATGAGTGTAGAGGACCTTCCGCCTGAATATATCTGTGGTTTGAGCTTGGGTAACAGACCAAGACCAATAGTAACTTTTCTTTGAAAGCCTGATCAGGCTCACGACACATCGCACAACTTTCTCAGTTAGTGGGCGCTCGTCGTCTAGGTCGAGCCTGATAGATCGATTCGAGTCATGAATGATAGGACAAGAGTCCACTTGGATGATAGGTGTATCGGCTGTGGCACGTGGCATCCAAAGTGGATCATAGTACATCATTAGTTGACGTCCTAATCGAATTATGTTATGTAATGCCCCGATTTTCAGACATGTTAATTAAAAGAGTAAAGTAAACAAAATACCATCATTTTATTTAAATACAAGTTTAATACAGGAGATAACTGAAATACGTTTAAAAAGACTATTTACTTAAAAAAGACTTTAATCTAAAATCAAAGCAGCTTAAAACTAATTTAAGTAAATCACGACCCCCTCGTCTCTTCATATACATAACTTTATGTAATGAACATCAAATTCTTAACAAAAGAATCAAAAACTAAGTAATGAATTGAGCCACAAAGAATGCCTAGCACGTACATCATGAAATTTGTAGCTAATGTAAATATACATAACTTTACTTTTTTTACGGTATACACCTATTCTGCTAAAACAATACATAAAATAAACTAAAAACATATGTAACATAAGCAAAAAAAAGAAGGCAATATTACCATGCTACACATACATATTTACCTTAGGTTTCTCCTAAAGTACATATGAAAAGAAACCCCAAGGGGTTGGTTCAATGGAAGAAGACATAGTGACTAAGGGAATTGCCATCTAAGTTTATAAGACCGAATCCTATCATAATCAATCACTGGTTACTGAAAATTTACTCTATCGTTAATTTCAGAATTCTAAAAATTAGTCGACATTAGGTTGAAAGTAATTTTAAAACAAATCGAGTACCTCAGCTATTAAAACATAGTACATATCAAAAGAGATGAAAAGAGTCTTAAACAAAACATGGCCGGGAATAGTTCGATGCAATAATGGAGGAGTTTTCGAGAATTAAAAGAAAGTATTCACTTTAGGATGGTGTGCAATGTAGATTTTGAAAAATAAAAGGGGTTGAAAACTTGGAATTATGAACTCCGTTCAAACATTCAACGGACACCCAGCCTCTCATTTATTTTCATCGTGGTTAGGTCCCCCACATAGCCTCTCATTTCTGTCCCCACCCCTTCTCTCCACCCATTTCCACCCATCATTTTCTTTTCTTTTCTTTTCTTTATGAACCACTGTCTAAATTAATAATAGACACTTACATTAATTTTAGTTGAAGATAGACTAAAGAAAAACTATGATTTTTTTGGTAACCTGTCACGAAAAGAAGAAAAAGACAAGACAATAAAGGAAAAACATAATTAGTTCTACAAATTTCTCATAATAATATTACTCTTAAGGATAAAATTTTTGTAAGATTTGATTGGTGAATTTTAAGCTAAATATTTCTCATAATTCAAACCTCTGTCTCTAACATTCTATGAGCCTAGCATATATATTTCCTTATTCATAATTTTAATTAGGATTCCAAATTGAATACCTCCTTACATAGATTATAGTCTTAAGATTGAATTAAGATTTCATCATGTAATTCAAGCTTCCTCTATGTGGGGTGTGTGTATATGAAATAAGACGTTTTTAATTCGAATCATTTTAATTTTTAAGTGTCATTGATGAGAATGTTTTCAAAATCAAATAGGAAAAGATTTGTGAGGATTGATAAGAGATTTGAAAAATATTTACCAAAGTTCATGTGTTTTATTTTTTATTATGATCAGTTGATCCATTATCTAATTTATCATAACTATTTCTTCATGATCCAATTTGACCATGTACTATTTTGATAATTATCCTACTTAGACTGGAAGAAAAAGATGGTGTGGTCAAACGTCCTCACGCAATGCTGAAAAGATAGTGTGATCGAATCAAAGTCAGGTCGGTCAGGATGGCTAAAGAGGCTAAGAAAAGAAAGGTTGACGAGCTCCAATGATATGTCGATTGAATAGAGCTAGTTGAACAAAAGTCGGAGCAATGCATTGCTCTTGTAAAATTCAAATTCATAATTTAATTCGAAAATTTATCCTAGCTAGCAATTTTTACCATAAATATTGAATATGATAAAATGATATTATGAATCCATTTACTAGGAGATCAATTATTTTTTTATCATGTATGAAATTAAACATATTTAAATGGGATCGTGATCAGTTTGATCATGAACCCATTGAGGCCATTTTTAAAGATGATAAGTTTTGATCATGGGCCAAGTTTATTTATTTTTATCAGAGTAAAAAATTCTAAGAGATAAAGAAAAGATTAAAAACGGCAAAAGGAAAAAAGTTAAAAGTTGTCTTGATTCGATTGTATAGGATCAAAGGTGCATCGAAGGACACTGAATAATTGCTGAATTGTAAGGGGGTTCATCACACAAAATTGAACATTATGCTTAGGGCCTGTTTGGCCGCCCTATTACGAGATTGTGGATTTTCTATTAATCCATTTTGAATATTTGGTCCCCCCATTTCAAAATGAATTATGTTAGAATAAATTTTTAGAAATGAATTGAAAAATAGATAATTCGAGGATTATCCTTGAAGGACCTTTTTTGAGATTCTTATTTTGAATTCTTCGTTATTTAGGAATGCAAATATAATCATACATATTCACTTTCTTTTTCATGTTCTACTTTTATTTAAGTCGGCTTTTGTAACAGTCACACTGTGATGATTCATATATTTATTAGGCAAAGTAACCGACCAAATATTGAGTTATATGACAATCAGCTGAAGCTTTACACCGAAGATACAGGGGGTGGGGGTAAAAACTATAGATATCGCAGAACAGGCATAGTATGGT
Organism: Arbutus unedo; assembly: GCA_014822125.1. NCBI lineage: Eukaryota > Viridiplantae > Streptophyta > Magnoliopsida > Ericales > Ericaceae > Arbutus > Arbutus unedo. The sequence goes on along the minus strand of JABCMJ010026846.1, from coordinate 17,764 downwards.
AATTTGAATTCTCTATTTTGGTGTTCATTTTGGTATGTGTATAGGGTTTCTTTGCTTGATTGTGTTGTATGGTTTTTTCAGGTAAGTTGTTTGTGGCTTGTATGACTTTTTTCCCAATTCATTGTGCAATTGGTCTTCATTTTTCATTAGGTTCATCCAATTCTTAAATTACTTTTGCTAAAGTTAGGAAAAAGAAATCTTAAGACAAATCGTGTTTCCCAAAAAAAACATATATGTACAAATAATTTGAACGTAAATTGTTTCCTAATAATATAAATAATTGAATTCAAGAACTTAACCTAATTAATAATTACAGGAAAAAAAACCAAGGAAAAAAACATAATGTTTATGCCAAAAAGAGTAAAATAATCTATTAATACCTCATCCTATCAAAAACTATTTTTTTTTTTTTTGCAAAATTTATTCTACACGTGTCCTTTGAATACTTTTATAAAACTTTGTCAGAATTTAAAATTTTATAATTTATCTTGCACAATTAACAATTTTAAAAAAGTCGCTTTCTTAATACTTTAAAATTAAGGGTAAAATGCACTGACCCCCCTGAGGTTTCTACAATTGCAGAGAGCTCCTCTGTAGTTTGAGAAAATACACTTATCTCCCCTGCTTTCCAAAGTACACTCTTTCCCCGTTACTTTATGTTAGATTTGGGTTAATTTGTGGTGATGTCATCAGAATATTTTGTCTAAATGTCAAAAATACCCTTACTCATGGTTATAAAGAGGACTCACATTCTCTCTAAGGCACACATTATTTGTTGGCTTCCTCACCTCACTAAAAATTAAACATATGTTATTTATTTTTTTGAGTTATTTTTTTTACAAATACATTATTTATTTATTTAACAATGTAATTTTATTTTACAAAAACACTTTGCATATATTCTCACCTCACCAAAGAATAAAGATAGTATTTGAAAGTTTCAAAAATATAAACTGAAATCAAATTTAATATTGTCTTGACTAAACATTTTTAAAAAATAAAAAAATACTAAAAAAATTCAGAAAAAACAAAAGTAATATAAAAATAGTGTTCATTTTGACTTATTTTTCGTCTTTAATATTTTTTTAGTATTTGAATATAATTTTATACTTTTTAAATTTGTTTCTTCAAGACGAACCAATAATTTATAAAAATTGAGACAAAACTGATACGTCAACTTGTGATAGATTATTGATTCGTCTCGACAAATAATTTCAGAAAAATACAAAAATATGAACCAAATTTGAAAAAAAATAGTCTTTAGTGAACTTTTTAAATATAATTTTATACTTTTAGATTTTTTTCATTAAGACGAACCAATAATTTATAAAAATTTGAGGCAAAATGGACAAATATAAAAAAATTAAAAAAAGACAAAAAAAATTACAAATGAAAAAATTAGATCGAATTAAGCATAAAGACTTAATTTTATTTATTTTTGCTTGTTTAAGATTTTTTTATGATATAAATTCTAATAAAAAATTTTAAGTAAACATAAAAAAAAGTGTTAAAATTCAATTTTTTCATTATTTTTGTATCATTTCGTAACAATTGAACGGAGAAAAAAAATAGTAACAAATTGGTGTTAAACACTACTAAGACCCGCTTGTAAAAAAATTATTTTATTTAAAAATAGAAGAGGTAAATATATTTTTCAAAACCAAAGGGGAGGTTCTTGCAATTGTTAAAAACCTCAAGGGAGGTCAATACATTTTATTCTATAGTGAAAATATTTCTCAACATAACCAAAGGGTAAAATAGATATTTCATGATCAAAATTAATGTCGTAGGCTTCAATTTCACGGTGGGGAAAAAGGATAATAGTTTCAAAAGCAGGGGTGATGACTATATTTTCCCAAACTACAGGGGAGCTCCCTGAAATTGTCAGAAACCTCAGGGGAGGTCAGTTCATTTTACCCTAAAATTAAAAATCAACTAAAAAGCTTTGTCCTAACCATACAGCTCGGTCGGTTTCAGTCATTTCCTTCCCTATTAAGCACCGCCCCCGCTCTGTCTCTCTGTCTTTCTCTCATCCATTCCACGCGCGTTGTATCTCTCTCTCTCTCTCTCTCACTAAGCCCGCGTATATACAAAACACTTCCTCTCAGCAACTAACCCGACGCAGCCGCAACCACAGCCACCACTGCTGACGGTGGCGACACCACCTCCGTAAGAGATGGTTTGAACAGGACTGGTTGCGAAGATGGGGGCTTCTCTGTCAAATTTGACCGAATCGAACGGTTATGCCAACGGTGGACCCGGACTGGGGGACATACCGGAGAGCTGCGTGGCGTGCGTCTTCCTCTACCTGACTCCGCCGGAGATCTGCAACCTCGCCCGGCTCAACCGTGCCTTCCGCGGCGCCTCCTCCTCCGATTCCGTATGGGAAGGGAAGCTGCCCCCTAACTACCAAGATCTGCTCGACCTAGTAATGCCTCCGGAGAGGTATCGAAACCTGTCTAAGAAGGACATCTTTGCCCTACTATCTCGACCCGTCCCTTTCGACGACGGAAATAAGGCACGTATTGCGTTCTTCTGTTCCCTTTTATGATTCTAATTTTCTTCTTTCCGGGCAAAGAAACTAATTACTTGGGTTTTGTGTGTGTTTTTTTCCCTCTTTACGTTTAATACTTTTGGTGGGTTCGGGTATTTGCTAATTATCTCTGAACAACTTGGAATATTGGGGAAGTTACTCGATTATTCACCTTTTTGTGGCTCTTATTCTCATTTCCTGTGAAAAAAAAGCTGAGAATTAGGGTTTTGGAGTTTTTTTTAGTTGTCTTTTGTTGGGTTTGGAATTTGGCTAGTTGTCTATAAAGAACTTGGAATACGAGAGAAGTTGGTTTTATAGCCTGTCTTGATTCGGGTTTGGAGTGTTGGTGTACTCCTCATTTGTGTTTGGGTTTGGAGGGCATTACGTTTTTTAGTGGAGTTTCTTCAATGATGGACAAGATTGAAATTGGCAATTTTTGAACTCTCGGTGGGTTTGGGAATTAGTTAATTTTCTGTGGTCGTGGTATGAGGGATGTTGGGTTTATGATTTTTTCTTTGGTTTTAAATTTGGGTTTGGAGCGTTGGTGGACTCGTAATTGGCATTTGGGTTTCGATTGAGTTTCTTATTTTGGCTGGGATTGCTTGAATGTCTTGTGTGTGGGGTTATAGATTGGAATCGACAATATCCTGAGTTTCTTATGTTGGTTTGAGAGTCAGGATGGTTTTCTGTTTGTTTTCTGATTCTCTCATTTGAATTTTTCTATTTTGTTTCAAGGGATTTGGAAGTTAGGGGCTATGGACAGTCTTGTTTTGTGTTTTTCATTTTTATGGATATGTGGAGCACATTAGAGGTTTTTGGTTAGTGTATAAATTGGATGGTTGGTTTGCTGTTATTATTTCCCATGTTTCTGTGGAAAGGTTGATGATTACAGTTTGGGAAGAATTTCGTATTGGAGTTTGGAGTCTCTGGTATATAATGACATGACTTTCTTTGTGCATAATATTACAGGAATTATGGTTGGATAGGGTTACAGGAAGAGTTTGTATGTCAATCTCAGCAAAGGGGATGGCAATCACTGGGATAGAGGATCGAAGATACTGGAATTGGGTTCCCACTGAAGAATCTAGGTTAGACTTGAAACAATCTGAATCTGATGCCACAAGTACTGTTCCAGTTATTGTTTTCATCTGTGTTTTTAAACTGCAAGAAAATCTTAGCAAATGCTAGTGTGTTTTGATTGACAACCTCGAAACCATCATACCCAATGCCATTGATAACTTGAGAAGCTCATTGCCCTGAGATCCGAGGCTCCGATTTCTGTGATGTTGAGAAATTTGAAATGCTAGTCCATGTAGTTCCGTAAGATTTTCAGTTTTCTGTAATGGTTCCAAGTTCACATATTGGGGGTTAGGAGTTACCTTTTGTTTCACTGGGGCAATGGTGAAGTACTAATGGTTTTTGTTTTTTCCTTTCTATATGTTCCAAGTCGTTCGCATGTTGGTTGTGTTTATGTAATAGATTTAGACATAGTTCTTGTTGATAAAAATGAAGCCCTCATTACTCCTTTTAAAATTCTATTGGTTTTCTGTTATTTGTTTTTTGCATCCTTTGTGCTATTTCGATTACTGGAATGCTTTCATTTCATGTTTGTCCTCCTTTGTTATACATTCTCATTGGTAGTGTGTTGGTATATCATAAGGCCTTTCAGATATCTCACATATCAGATGAGGTGACGAGGACGTATCATTCCCCTTGGTGGATTCTTCTAACTGATGTTCCAGCTTGAGTGGGGAAGTACGCTGTTCGTATTTGATGAATTGCTTTGTATGGTCGGGCTAATCACAGAAACCTGGTGGTCGATGGTGTTATGTGAGTTAGAAGTGGTTTGTTCACTTGAATGTGGATAGTGAACTATGTTATTGTTTTGGCTGGTTACACATTTAAGACCAGTCCTTTGGATGAAGCTGAAGGATGTGTTTGAAACATGTTGGAAGAAAGAAAAAGGAAGGGAAAGTAATTAGGAAATAACTTACAGTGAAAGTTGGTTATCTTCTTTCGTTTGATTACAAAAAGAAGAAGAAAGAAACTAAAAGGTAACTATCAAAGAATAAGTGAAAGAAACATAAAGGATGGTCTGAAGAAACACTATTTTCTACTTGATTTCTCTTGATTTTTATCTTTTCCCTCTCAAATTAGGAAACAGGGATGAGGAAGGGAAATTTTGATTTTCCTTTCTTTAATCTTTCTCCTTCTTTTCCTAATTTCCAAAGACCCCCCAAATAGTAGGGTTTAGTCAAATAGATTTTAGCCTTTTATTTCATATGAGAATTGAGATATCTTACAAGTTTTTTGATTGCTTTAGTAAAAGTCTTGTTAAACTTGTAGCAAGTTTCTGGTCAAGTATATTACCTGTAATGTGGATGATGGTTGTAGGTGAGTTCCTGGTGTTCTATCACTGGCTGTTTTGTTTGAGATTAGAATGAGATCAATGTTACGAAAGGAACTTTGTTTGCATAATAAACGATAATAGGTGAAGATTTAGTAGTACTTGGACAACAAAATACTGCTAAGAAAGACAGTTATCTCATGTTTGTGCGAAAAAGTTGTCATGTGAAAGTTGGATAGATTGACCTTGTAAGTAGGCAAAAATTGGGAGTTTTTGCATGGACAGCACGTTTATGTAGTATCAAGTACATGTTGGTTTATTGTTCACCAAACAACTTATTTTCTTTCCTTAGGGAGCATATCTTGGATCTCATCTGAGCAAAATGCTACTTTCATACCTGGATATGAGATCAAGGATGTATTTATTTCTTCTCATAGAACATTAGGAGGTTTTATTTTTTATTTTTTCTGTGCATATATCCATGCTAATATAGTTCCACATACTAGCTAAGAAAATATAAAACGAACCAATGGAGACTTTTAGGCATTCGGAAATAGTTCATTCAGGGAGAAGCTTAAAAAGCAAAGCATTTTATTGATGATGCCAAGTGCATGTATGAGCTAAATTTAATGTTATTCCGAAATTGTCATGTGGAAGTATAGTTGCTTGATGGGTCGTTGGATCTTAAGGTCCTACAATGTGGAGCGGTTTTTTGATACGTATGGTCACCCCACATGTCAATAGGGGTTGTGGTTGTTTGAATCTCGCTCTCCTTATCCATTCAAATCCTTGCAAAGGCGCCAGTTAATTACAACTACCATGAGTAGCTACTTGTGGCAAGCGTTACTGAACTAGTAACTGAACACTTAACTTTAAGCTAAAGTATATTGAGTCCACTTGATCGTGTACCTGTGTTGCAGTTGATACATTAGTACCAATCACAGGAGATCACTCAAGTAGGCCAGCCAAGGGTTATCATTTCGATACACTTCCACTAGTATACCAAAGCCCCTTGGTAGACTCACAATGGGTACTCCTCACATGGTACACAAATTGGGGTTGTTATGGGAGTATCATAGCACCAATAAACTCTGTTTGAGAAGGAAGACTGTTCCCAATAAACTCGTTTCGATGAGGAGAAACTCCTACAGGAAATATTATTAAGGCGTATCAGGTACACTAGCTTGAAGAAACATGTTAAAATGATTAGAACATATTGCCACTACTCCCTACAAACACGCTTAGCAATGTTTCTCTGTAATTGTTCCAATTGTTTGCATGGATTATGCGGCATTAATATTGTATTTGATTGTGAACGTATTGTCGAATTTATGTTTTTGCGGTTCTTATTTGATTTTCATGCTAACAATCTGTTCAATCATACATGACTAGCTTTTCATATTTCCCATAATAGTATGGACAACAATTCACTTTCGTGTTTCTGACTTCCATTCCCAATTATGAAAACTAAAAAGGGCCTGTTCACCAACTACCATTAATGATACTGCCAGTGAGGTACATGGTAAGTGTAGTTGGCAGATCTAGAAATAGGGACCTAGTGTGGACACTTCGTTAATACTGATTGGAAATTTATTTTCATAATGACTCGTTGCTAGTTAATACTGAACTTAGATAATCATTACTTACCACGAAAGCGCTTATTTTCTAAATAATATTTAAAAATAAGCGTAAGAACTTAAATAGTCATTTTATAAAGTTTTTCAAACTATATTTTACGACTGACCTCCTTGAGTTTTCAATATGAAATAATTCTATTGATAACTCTCACGAGTTGTACGTTCATGACTGTTAAAATTAACTCTTTTCAAGAATTAAAAAGTCTCAACGAGACCAGCAATTTATAACCCAACAACGTAATCAACAATACATTATAGTGCGAAAGATGAGGTAGAAAATGGAACGTACCTTTTAAATTTTTGAGTTATGTGCAAAGGTGGTATGCTCCACTTTAATAGGGCACTTACAGAACTTTCAATCTTTTCAGGGTCACGTGCCCCCAAATGCATCCGCCCCTGTAAGTGTTGTATTGTAAGGCAATGTGTTTCCTGCACCGGCTTACTTTGGGATACTTGGGAGTGTCATGGGTTGTATTACGAAAAACTCAGGTTGGTAAGCATGAGTAGTTGTCACTGGTGCAAAAGGGGCCAAAGTCCAAACAGTAGGTTAGGTCTGTCTATAGTCTCTCACATCTTCTAGCACTCTTATTAGCAACAGCAAAGTTGCTGATGTTTGCTTACATCCCAGGAGAACAGGAAGTATATAATTTTGTTTAGCTTATCCTGATCTTATAGTGTTTTCTTCATCACTTGTTAGCAACCAATTTAGGAATTTCTCAACTTGATGATTAATCATTTTTTGGCCAGAAACTTAGAAATTCAATTAAGTTCATTAGATATCGGTCATACGAGGCCCTAGTCCCTATAATGAGGGCGGATCTCTGTACAGTACTTATCAGGGTGAATGTGGTTACGCATCTAGTATAGTTATCACTGTTTGTCATAGACCTTGTCCTATTATCTTTGAATTTTGATGTCGTTGTGCTTATCATCTCTCAACATTTGATTAAAATTTGCGATGCTTTTGAATTTTTTTTCCGTGCTGTACTCATGGTTCTAACCTTTATGGCGAGTCTTGATCTGAAAAAAAAAGGGTTCCAGGTGGTTCATTTGCTTGTATAAGCAAAATAAGCGGACTTTTGGTGCAACCTGTCTCTTCTTAGAGCATGTTTGAGAACATAATTAGGTGGTTAAAGCTAGACTAATTCGATGGTTTCACCATTTAGTGCATTTGCTAATTCATAATCCCTTCTCACTTATTTGTGTTGCTTTTAGTTGTGACCTCTGCTGTAATTTCATAGGGTTTATTGACTTCAAAATGTAGTGATGTATTTTTCTTTCAGTTGTTCTCAAAGGTGTCAATCTTTCAGTCTTATCACCACATGCTTAACTGGTCTCAAGCTTGAAGTGGTTTAAGCAACTATTTTAAATCAAAGAGTTGTCGGATGAATATTGCAGACCAGCGGATCTGGTGGTCGACAATCGTTCGGACTTGGTAAAGGTTGTCGCGGCACCTGTAGTAGGACAGAGGACTTATCGCAATGTCTGTGGACCAACTTACTATGTCTCCGTCGCTAACGTTCGTCAAGCAGGCCACGTGGGTTGGCTAGGGTCTTCTCCGGCTAATGAGACCTCGATCCCGAAGCCTTCAGAGTATCTTTTTGATAGGCGCCTCTATTTGTATGGGGAATTTTCGCTGCTGATAGATCTCTCCTAGTGTCCCCCTCCTCCCCCGCCGCCTTCCGCCCCGCGGGAGTGTACAATGACAACTTCCAGGCATGAGTGCCCGATCGTGAGATTGCCTGTTGAACGTCCGATGGCACCTTGCTCCGACTTGAGCTATGCAACAACGAAATCACCCTTGCTCTTTGCTGGATGTGACATCTAGGTTTGGCTAGGGTTCCGTGTAGGTATACAACCCAATTGGGCTGTACACAAAGATGGGCTCCTGATACTACAAAAGTTGAGATGTGGGCTTCTGTCTTGAACCTCTTGGTTGGAAAAGCAAGTGTGGATGTCTACACAAAAATGTAGAGAACAAATATGAATAGAGAGACAGTAGTAATAATATGATAGGGATTTAAAAAATTAGAGGGAAGCATTTACAAGTTTTGGAATTGGTAAGGTGTTGATTGCCTTCATCCAGCAGTCACCCTCACTGTTTATTCCAGGAGTTGTAATGGCACAGTGGTAATGCTGTTCCCTTTGTGAGTTCTAAACACGGATCAAACTAGGGGAGAATCTGATGGTGATGGGTAATGTAACTGGATACCTTGTTTAGCAAATCGTAATCCAGTTTCTAAGGCAGTATTATTGAGGAACCAATTGCACCCGCTTAGATTAATTAGCAAGACACAAACCAATTTACTGTGGGCCAGGTTCACGGGTTGGGACGGTATTGCCTGCAATGGACTCAGATAGCTCGTGCTACTTAGTGATGTCAAGTAAAAGAAAGTGGTTTGAATTTGTAGGTGTGGTTACTTTTCGTTTCGTCTCAATATGTTGGACAGTAAGCATTATTTTCTCCATTGCTCTTTGCTTGGTGTAGTTCATACTCTTGGTGTCATCCCATTTTAAGTTAAAATTTAACATACATTAGTCTCCCTTTTCAAAGGCGATGGACAAGAATAATGTTAAATCCGACCTTCATGCAAAATGTGGAGAAATTCAATTTTTTCTGGTACATGGGGAGCCGAAGCAAAGTGACCTTGGATATATTTGACACAACCCCATTTGGGGGTTTCCAAGTTCCACGCGGGCTAGGCTGCACTGAGCCCGGGGGCCTATCCGATCCATCTCAATCCAGTTGTCCTTTTAGAGTCTTTGTTTTGTTAAGATCTTAAGATACTTTTCTCCTGTAGTTTGTGATTGTTTCTTGAAATTGTCCATATCAGCAAAGCATGCATGGTAGTTGTATAGGCTTGTAATCAGTGTTGTATCTTACTATGGCCACTAACCTCAATCAAAACCCAGTAAGCGCTCTTTATCTGCTTTTGTGCTAGGCTTATCAAATTTTCTTTCTTAGTGGTTAGTGAATCACATATCTTGTGTGGGGTACATTTATTTTTTCATCCGTCTTCTGACGGATCCAGTGTTGAGCAGGTTATTGATTGTTGTTGTGTACCATTAGTTGTTTCAGTATTGCTTTTTTTGGTTGTTGGTACTAGTAGTAACCAATCATCCTTGGTTGGATGCCCTCTGTTCGATATGAGTGAATAGGAATGACGAGATAACTCCTCACTTGACAATAGAAGTAATTTTTGGTATGTATTCCTTCACGGATTTAACCTTGTGTTGATTAATAATCCATTTGGAAAACATAAATACACTCTTTTAAGTTATGATTGTTATTCAATCAAAGCAAGGTCACTGCTTACCATCTTCCAAGGATATTAAGGCACATAATCCTGGCCGTTTACTCTACATTTGGTATTAAGTAGGTTTGTTGACTCTCGTCATGTTACACACGATTAATAAAAAAAAATCTGCGCGAATGATCCACCCCTTAGTTTTTTTTTTCTTTTGTTCTCTTATTTGAGCTCATTGCTTTTCGATCACCCAACCTTGAAGGATTATCCATCTTGTTTTATGGCAGTGACATAATAAATTGAAAACCGGTGCCAGTGATTTAAATGCTTATGTCTTAAACAGGTTGATTGAAACTGGGATCATTGTTGCTGTAGGAACTCCTGTGTAATTTATGACACTTGAATCAAATACAAATGGCTGAAGCAAGGCTTGTTTGTCTTTGATAATTTATCTTGCATGACCTTTTCCTGTAAAATATAATAATGTTAAATACTTCATTTTATCACTCAGCTGTGCCAGGCTGGGGCTGCTAACCTTCCCGTTATCTTGTATTCTGTTTTTAGGTAGATTCTTAGTGCATTAGATTTCTTACATGTTGATTTCGAAGAGTCTTTTATCATTCTTAACCAATTATGATTACACTCTTGCTCTTGCTGTAAACCTGATTTGCACTTGTCATAATGCCTCATCAAATAGATGGGATACGGTTGGCCCTTCCCATCTCGGAGTTGTCTTACTCTCTTTGCTTTTGACTTTTCCAAAAAAAATGGAGTGGCCGAAGGCCCGGAGACAGGCTCTGATGAACTAAACCTTTCCATTGTCTTCTTGGCCTGTGTTGGATCACGGATTTGAGGGATTTTTCAGTTGCCATTGCTTCCTTGGTTTTAATCATAAAACAGATAACTGGAGACGGGCGTTCTATGCAAGGATTTCAAACTGATTGACTTCAATCTGCATGACATTTAAACTAGATTGCGAGATTATATTTTCTGCTTTTCTTTGGGCAAACAGTACTTTTTATTCTTAGCGTTGTCTCTGTATCTTGCAGGTTCAATGTTGTGGCGTATTTGCAACAAATATGGTGGTTTGAAGTAGATGGGGTAGTAAAATTTCCTTTCCCTGCTGATATATATACCCTTTCGTTTAGGATTCACCTTGGAAGATATTTGAAAAGGCTGGGACGGCGTGTTTGCCATTTTGAGCACACCCATGGTTGGGAGATAAAGCCTGTGCGTTTTGAGTTCTCAACTTCAGATGGCCAACAAGCATCGACTGAGTGTTGTTTGGATGAGACTCAACATGACGAGGTAAATGGCAACCACAAGCGTGGGTGCTGGATAGACTACAAGGTGGGCGAGTTTATTGTGACCGACTCTGATCCTGATACCGAAGTGAGGTTTTCAATGAAACAGATCGATTGCACGCATTCCAAAGGCGGGCTTTGTGTAGATTCTGTATCTATTATCCCCAGTGACTTGAAAGAGCGAAGAAGAAGAAAAGGGGTCTTGAAATAATAATTTGGGGGGCTTGTTTTTTAGTAGTTTCCATGATCCCAAAGGTTTTAGTAGGGATTTATCAGTGTGCTTATACTTTGAAAGCATGTGGTGTTATGGAGGATGTCATAATTGTTCTTTTTCTCTAAGTATGTGTCCTCTGTTTCATTTACTCTCTAATTTTCTGTAGTTTTGTTTTACACTATACCATTGCAGTAAGATTTAGTGAATATGCTTTTAGTATGACCTGCTTTTGGCAAAAACTTCCACTTGAGCTTTTGTAATCTAATTGAGAAGTGAATGAGTTACGGTTCTTCATTACTTCTCGCCAAGGCTAGATAATTTTCTTTTTCTGGTGTGTGGCATGTGGAGTTGCTAAAGGGGTGGGTGTTATGGAAGGTTAATTTTTTTTTTTTTTTTAAATGGCAGTTTGTTTTTTTGTTAATGGCAGTTCATATTGTTATTCCAACGAAGGAGCTTTCCGATGGTTTGCGGCTGTATTTGGATTTGTATTGTGAATTTGTGGTGTGATTTACTTGAGGTATATAATAGCAGCATTTGGGAAATATACTAGCGTCTTAGTTTGTTTACAAAATGACACATCTTTTTTGAAAAAAGACTAAACGAAATTAGGACGGATACGTTTATCTCTCTCTGTTGTCAAGCCTTATTTTCGGATACAAATTTATGATCCAAAAATAAGTTAATGAGAATGTGCCCTAGTTAAATTTGACAGCTCTTTGTACTGGCTTATAGACAAAGAATCTATAACCACTAGAGAAGATGATGTTTTAAAAGTAGAAGCTATTAATGTTCTAACTTCTTGTTGGACCCCTTCATGTGCTGAAATCAGAAAACTCTGATGAATTTAAGGCAACCGATCAAAGTAGGTCTCTCATCTTTACAACAAAAGTACTTTTACAAAAGCAGTTACATTATGTTCATAGGGCCAGAAACATAATTCAGGCCTTGTCCTTACTATGCCCTATATATTGATTGGAGGATACAAATGTCAGAAAATCATTACACGCTCCCGTTTTATCTGGAAAATGTAGGGTTATGATTATGAATTATCATTACACTTGTACCCCTGAAAATTCAGCTGAATCATTAGTCTATATTTTTTTTTTAGAAAATTTCATAGCAGAGGTTAAAAGGAATAAAAATATTACAAAAACATATGCTGAATCATGCAATGAGACAAAATATTTACCTGTACATAGAATCTGATATGAATAGTGACAAAAATACCCTTAGGCTCTAAAACACTGATGCAACTATTTTTATTTTAAAAGGAGCTCATTTACAGACCAAACAAACATTGATCATTAACATTGGAAGTGAAAAAAGAATTGATTTCTGAATGAGAAGGCTAGTCATTTTAATTTGAGAAGGTAAAAGGTGCAACTCACTAATCGCTAAAGTAAAAAAAAGATTAATAAGTGATCATTGAGGAGACCATAAAGGTTTAATTATTTTTTAAAATAGCTGGTCATTTTACATTTGTGGAGCTACTTCAATTAATAAAAAGAATAATTCTGTTGCATTGGTGTTTTCATTCCGTACTCTCCACCGTAACAAAATGTTTCCACCATATCTCAAGAGTAATCAAAGAAAATACGACGATTAACCTTGAAAGTGAAAAAGATTTAATTTTTATAAATCGTGCGGTGAAAAGGTTATAGCAAAAAATCAATTTATATATTGGTAAATATTTTATTTGCTACAATGATGCCAATAAATCTCAATTTTCATGCAATGGTTTCGTAGGTTTTTTTTTTTTTTTTTTTTACCCCATATATTTTGACGGTGTCTTTGAGTTGTATGTCGATCATTATTCATTGCGTGATCTATAGAGGAAAAGGGAAAAAGATAAATCTTTCTATAATCTTTTTTTGAGTACATCATATGTACGAAAAGCTAAGTCAATGAAATAATAATTTTATGAACATATGTATTCACAATAAATTGATGTTTGTGAAATCTTATTCAATTGTACGCAATAATATGTGGTACACAAATTCTTAGCATTGGTAATCACATGAATAATCTCCTTAATGACATCATGAAATTATTAAAATATTTTAATCCAAATAAATAATATAGCTCGAGGTGGATCCCCTAGAAGTGCACCATACCATTACAAGGCACCTCCCAGTTTATTTTCTTTCCTTTTTTTATATTTTTTAATTTTGAAATTTTTGTGCTAGTTTACGAGCACTTCTACTAATTCTTTTAAAATCACTCTTAACATCTATTAATAAGGGGGGAAATCAAAATCTAAGTCAAAACTTATGTGTTCATTTGCTTGTTTGAAATTTTTTTTCCAGATCTCTCTATAAAAGAAGAAAGAGAAAGAGACACCTCGAAAATGCCAAAAAAATTTAACTCCCAAATTATTTCTGAAACACTTATATCAAACAATATTTTAGAATTTTTTTCTCAAAAATTATTTCAGAAACACTCAACCGAACACATCCACCTCTAAAGCTTATCCTTCAGATGTTTACCTTTATCTTCCTTTGTTCCCTATTGGCATGTTTGATACTCGGATTAAGAGTCTTTAGACTGGACTATTTCATTTTAATCCGACTTAATTAAGCATGTAAAATAATGATAGCAATGAGGTGAAGCGGGGTGGATGTCACCATCTCCGTTCTCAATCTTTTCATCTCAATTTTCGATGAGAAATATTTTTATCCTTCATCCCATCCCAAACGGGCTTCAATTTTCAAATGGAAAATGGAGATCCAAGCTAAAAAACAAAGTCTAATCCGAACAAATAGGATGCAAAATATCATAAAATTAAAATCTACAATTATATATTTTAATAATAGTAGAAATATAAAGTTACAATTTTTAGAGTCCCAGATAATACACTAGTAAATATTTTTGAAAGAAAAATATTAATGGGGTGACGATTGAGACGGGCATATGACAAACGGGGATTGAAACAGAAACACGTAAATCCATCTCCAACAAGTTTCACAATTTTTTTTAACCATTCCCGAATTCGATTTAATCTCCAAAATAATTTTTGAATTTAAAATCCGTTTGGTACAAAAATGGGAACGGAAATAAGAACGAAACAGTCAGATAGAATAGAATTACAATTGATAGTCCTAGGAATGGAATCAGGGGCCAGTCGGGGGCGGTCGTCCGTAAAAAAAATCCTCATTATTATATAGAATTTTTTTATTATAAAATATATAGGTCCATCCCTACTAAAATTTAATATTCAATTTTTTTGATCTAAAATACATATCCGTCTTAGCATAATAAAATTTCTCACTCGTCTTAATTGATACCGTGGAAAAAGTTATAAAAACAAAAAAAAACAATGATACGGACACAAATGTTACTAACACAGATTTAGACATAAATATGTCCGATACCGTTAGACGCACGTGAAACCCTTAAATTATTAAGGACCTCACATGCATCTAATATATTCAAATACATATGTGTATAGAGACTTTCTCAAACAAAAAAGCACCGAGACACGTTGGCAAGATCTATCTCTTGACTGTGGGGCGATGTTAAAAAAAGGAGCTGACCAACCCCATTGTCTGCTGCTGTTAGGGCAGCAGACACACTTCAACTGCAGAGCATTGAATGGCCGGGCCGGAGGCCCATATGTATGGACATGTATATAAATATATATATGTCTTACGGTGTTGCACTCTAACTAGGTGTTATGAAATTCGTTCAGAAATAGATATGTGTCTCTCTGTGCTAGAAGACGACCAAGGAGAAGAGGAACAAGTAAATTAAATTTGGATGTCCTTTTCCATTAAATACTCTTTGATGGAAGGGTAAGGAAGGAGAGACGTAACCTCAGAGAGAGAGAGAGAGAGACGTATAGTCCCTTAGTTCGGCGCCGCCTGTAAATACAATAATATGATGTCCTTTGTGTGTGAAACTATCCCCACTATAAGATAGCAATGGGGTGTTATTTAGCTTCGTGTAGAGAGAGAGAGAGAGAGAGTTAGGACCACTGAATGAAGGAATGCAGATCATCCAACATTGTACGCAACTTTGTCTAGCTACGAGGCTTCTTGAACAGTACTCTTCGTTACTACTGTTTCATGAACAACTGAAACAATTATTCAGTATTCTTAAAATGCAGTAGTACTTTTTAAGTATTTTCTTTCCAAACATAAAAATAATACACACATTACTTAAAATTACATCGTTTTATTTTTATATTAAAAAAATTATATTTATTTTTTATCCATATATATTAATCAAAATATATTTAGTTTTTTCTTAATACAAAATAACGTAATTTTAATTAATGTATAAAAATAATGTATATGTAGTACTCTTGGAGAAACATATTGATGGAGAGGCGTACCACATGGTGAAGCATTGAATAATTAGCTAGTGAAATTATGACTCGCTCTCTCCATGGGTCAAGATGTCAGGTTATGGTCTTTGTCACAGTTTAGAATTTGCTAAAAATTGTTTCTTCGAGCAAAATATGAAAACTTTTTTTGAATTAATTATTCGTCCTGATAAAAAAATATAGAACATAAAAACTAAGGCTAGCTAGAAGCCTCAAAAAATTTATTAAAGGCGAAGAAAATTTAAACAACACCAACACCACCCAACCACATAATAGCAACACCCACCCGCAACATCATCGCCTAATCATCAAAATTAGTAAAATCAGTCGAGGCGCACTAAGCTAACTCGGATATTTTGAGTTATCAAAAAGAATATTTATATATATATATATATATATATATATATATATATATATATATTAGAGAGAGAGAGATAGAGATATTCTAATGAGGGATCCCTCATTTTGTTAAAATGAGGACATCTTATTTTTTGATCAATTTTTGATGATCCGAACCGTTTAATGTGTTTAAAACATGTTTTTAAGGATACTTTCAAGAAATCAACTCAAAAAAATATCGGGAAGGACTTAATCCAAGCAGTTTTTCATGAATGCTGACAGAAACTGTTTTATAAAAAATTGATTGGATCAAGCCATTCCCGGTAATATTTTGAACTGATTTTGCACGAGTATCCTTAAAAATATGTTTCAAAACATTGAACGGTTCGGATCATTAATATTTGATCCGAAAATAAGAGATATTCATTTTAACAAAATAAGAGATCTTTATTAAATAAAATATATATATGTATATGTGTATGTGTGTGTGTGTGTGTATATCAGCATCACCCACCCTCAAAAGAGAGGTAACAATGAGGAATATATATGTACATATGTGGTAGATCACTTTGAGAGCATGTTAAATAGGGAGTCATTGGCTTAGTGATTGAAGCTCGTCCAATTATTTTTGAGGTTGGGGGATTAATGCTAAAAGTGAAGTTGGGACTTACTTAAGTATCCAAAGGCAACATCATCCAAAATGTCTTTTTATTTTGGTCCTATAACACTAAGAGCATTTAGCAATTTCTTTAGAATTTAATATTGGATTTATACTCTTATCTATTACCTAATATAACAATTTGGAAAGGAATTTTTTATGCATTCTTATAGGCTAGCTCTTTGGAACGATCTTTTAAAACTTATTTTTCAATAGAAAGCCGTAAATCTTAAAAAAAATAAAGCAAAAAGTTGAAATGTATGAAAAACAACAAAATACAACGCAAAGGAACAAGTAATAATAGCGTGACATTTAATCGGCGCTATCCGCACTTTGAATTTCATAGTTAAAAAGAAAATTCTAAAGGGTATTATAGCATTTTAGGTATACCTATTGAACAAAAGATAATAAATTAATCTTCATATTTGAAAATATTTTATGTTTGATGAGCCCGTTAAAAATACTCTAAAATGTTACTTTTTAACTTTGCTCCAATAGAGAGAGAGAGAGAGAGAGAGAGAGAGAAATTTCACTAAATTTAGTGGCTTTTTATTCAAACAGGATACTTAGATTATAAATTGCAACTTCTGAGAGATTTGGCCAAGTTATTTGATCCTCTAAGAACACGCAATTAGGTTAATTTATGCAGCAAAACTAGTGCAAATATTTTAAATTAGATTGATGTGTTTGTCAATTAATTTGAAATCCATCTACATACTTCTGTCTTGTAATTTCGGCATTTACCTAATTTAATTGTCCTCATCATAATGTTTAACTATATATGTGGATAATCAGATTATTGTTTAGCCGTCAAGAACGTGCAAAGTTGTCCTTTTTAATTGCTACTGATTCATGCCTGGTCCACTCTATTCAATTTAAGTTCCAGTACTGTGAAAGGAGATAAAAATGTACCACTATATTAGATGGTCCAAACACGGTCTTAGGTTCCCAGCCCCAGGTTGCATAGAGGCTGGCCACCGGCAACTTCTTTTGGGATGTGCTTCTAACATTTAGCTAATAATTGGAACAGAGCATAATAGGATGTGATGCGCGCCAAAACAACGTCATTTTGACGTACAAAATACTATTCGAACAGTTGAACGCTGACCGAATAATTTTCGGCTAGTATTTTAAGTGTCAAAACGTCATTTTGATGCTCA